>JAKCPI010026962.1:0-15987 GCA_023213315.1 Euborellia annulipes
AAACTTTCAGATGTCTTTTCTCGAATTGTTCAATTTCGGACTTTCGCCACTCAGCATTCTCAGCAGGCGATATTAGTGTTATTATATGATATTTCTCTTCTTTACAACTTGATTATGTACTTTTAAGATTTTTATCCCGATTAAGTCATCTGGACCTTAAACGTTACAGTATGCCTTCTTCTATTCCGATTTTCTGATTTAATTGATTTTTCCTTCTAAATACTAAAGGTGGAATACAAAAACCAAGTTTGTTTTTCAAAATGATCTTTTGTGCAGTGGTGTCATAAACACTTGAACCTGACCCATATTGAGAAGCAGGCGGCGTGCCAGATCGCAGTCTTTTATTCTCTCCAAAAATCAAATTTATTTACTTATTTTAAGCTAATAAGTCATATCATCCTTTTGTGTATATATTAACCGATATCCATTTATATTTAGATTAGATACATAATCCTGACCTCATATGTCCATTAAATTAAAATAAACAAGAATGGGGAAAAAATGAATTAAAATATAAATATAGTAAGTTTAATGTTAGATTAGCTTTAAAAGGTTTTTTTATCTTTATTTAAATAACATTAATATTAAAAAAAATTTAGCTGAATCAAAAATTAAATTTAATTAATTATATTATACAGGTATATATTATTGTATATTATTTATATTATTTTTAAAAAAGTCACGAGAGCAGAGGCGTCATTATGTATATATTAATTAATGGGGGGGGGGGGGGGGGGAATCAGGGGGGCATTTACCATTTACTCCCCTCCCAAGGGCTCTGGTCTTTTTTAAATTTTATAATATTCTAAATAAAATATTTCAAAATATGATAATAGGTGCAGGCTAGGCTTTTGGCAATGAGAAAATAACTTTTTAGTGTTTTCTCCGAAATATTTCGAATTATTAGCCTGCACCTATTATCATTCATATTACTTGCCACGCCACATCCTTTTGTATATTTCAAAATATATCTACGAGTATAAAAAGTGTCAAAAATTGAAAAATTAATTAAATTAAATATATTTTGGCCAAATTTGAGGTTCCTATTTGTAAGAAAATTTTAAGAAAAAAAAAGGGAGGGGGGCCTTCCCCAAGAAAAAGTTGAAATGACGTCATTGCACAAGAGAAATATTTTTATATTTTCTGATTTCTTTCAGACCTCTTGTCATACCAATGAGATATTGGCATGACTATATTTTCTTTATTATTAAGCTTAATATTATAAATATATAAATACTTATTCAATTTTTTTTCTTTTTTCAGGCAAATCCAGAGAAATATTCACTTCAGTTTTATATAATAACTATGCTCCACCCCCAGGTTTTTGTTTTGATATTCTCTGTGAAGATGAACCGATTATAGATAATAAACATAGTCCAGATTATAACGTTGATACTAAGGTAAAATTAATTTTTCTTGATTTTTATTTTTCTTGTTTATTTATATATAGAGAGAAAGTAATCCATTCATGTAAAAAAAAATTAGATGTCGATAATTAGATGGAAATTCTCATTTTGAGGCCCCTGAGTTCAAAAAAGTGGGTCCCGCGATTTATTCAATTATGTGAACAAAATATTAATATTTCAAGTCCGGGGAGAGCTATGATTTTTAAATTGGCACGTAACCTGAAGATTTTGAATAAAATCGGGCAAAGAGTACTTTTTCAGTTTTTTACGAATTTCTCTAAATAACGTTTTTGTTTAAAATTCATAAATCAATTATTTTTTAAATCCCCTTTTAAAATGTACATATGGTATTAGGGTGGTCCTTAAAAATTGATTTTTGAAATTTATATCGAGGCAACCTGCTATTTTGTTCTACTCATTAAAAAAGAATTTTAGGAATTTCTGTGTATTTTTTAGCATGATTTTAGGGGTCTCTACGACCCTTTAAAATTTAGGCCTATTCAAATACATTGAGGGATTGGTCTTAATAGTCCAGTGTTTTTACCTGAAAAGTATTCAGAAGTTAATGAAATTTTTACAGGTTATTTGAAGGTACACTAGGATGTCTATCCTAAATCCTCGACCTCGAGGACCCTGTGCTTGGAAGGGGAGGGTGGTGCAAAAACCTCAAAAATTTTGGACTTTTTTTAAGTTTTTCGCTTTTATCCCGTAAACTAAGCATATTTGGTATATAAAAGAAATTTGTAGATTCAATATTAACCGAGCAGGTCAAAGTTAGACTTCAAAAATTTTAAACTTCTTTCAGTTTTTCGCTTATGTCTCGTAAACTAAGCATTACATTTGCTAAAATTTGTTAACGAATTTGTAGACCAAATATTAACCGAGCTACGGCCGGTCAAAGTAAATTATACATTTCGAGAAAATTTTTTCCATATTTGACTGGCCATTTTTCGGTTAATATTTGGTTTATAATTTCGTTTTATGTACCAATTTTTAGCAAATTTAATGCTCTGCAAATTTGCAAAGGACTATAATAGACAAAATATGCTTAGTTACGAAAGATAAGCGAAAAACTGAAAATAGTCCAAATTTTTGAAGTTTTTACACCCCCTTACCCTTCCAAGTTAGCACAGGGTCTTCGGGGTCGAGGACTTAGAATAGACATCCTAGAGTACTCTCAAATAATCTGTAAAAATTTCATTAACTTCTGAATACTTTCCAGGTAAAAAGTTATATCGACTGAACTATTACAAAATTAACAATTATATTCAATTAAAACATATAAAAATTTTTTTTTTGTCTTTTTACAATTTTTTTCCCGTCCGACACTTTGGGAAACGCTAGTATAGAGTCTATGTGGCCTAAGATACCGAAAAGACTCATAAAAAAAAATGTACTGTCGGAAACTAAATATATGTCAACACAAAAATATCTGGCTTGGCAAGAAAAGAACATTCAATTACCGAAAGTAAGAAAAAATTGAGTGTTATGCTGCCAGATTTTATTTTCTCTCCTGGATTATTAATTATTCATATGATTCTTTAAAAAAAAAATTGGAAATGTGTGCCCGAAATTTTATTTCATATTTTTTCATTTTTATTTTTTAAATATTTCATTCACATCCGTGTGAAAGGTTAAAAACTTCACTAATTGGGTACTCAACCAACACGAGAGTTATTATTCGAATCATCTTGCTCTCACAATGGGTGGTGATTTCACTTATCAAGATGCCGAAATATATTTCAAGAATATGGATAAATTGATCAAGTAAGCTCTCAGTTGCTGATTTGATATATTTTTTTTCCCTTCTCTTTTACTTCGCTCGGAATGATCTTTGTTTTTTGTGAGCTTGTTTTATGCACATTTTTATTTTATTTTTTTCACTGAACTTGCACGCATACAGGTGGAGGCTTTTCTGAATTGGACACAACAACAATCAAAAGGTTACCGATCGAAACAACTTGCATTTACAATGGGGGAAGATTTCCATTATCAGGATGCTAGTCTTTGGTTTAAAAATCTCGACAAATTAATCAAGTAAGCCGACCAAAATTTTGGCGGCAAGACGGGCGAACTATTTTCTATAATAACCATTTTAGCAATTATAATACAACTATAGTTAGTTTATTCTCTAATAAACACACTAAAGTTTTTTTTTTTTATTAATTACATTCAAATATTAAATCATTTGATTCTTGAATTAATTAGGTAAGAGAATTTACACAATGGGTAGTAGGATTGAAACACCTTTATCGAACCAATCATCTAGTCTTGACTCTGGGCAATGATTTCACCTTCCAAAGTGCACATATGTACTACAAAAATATGGACAAATTAATCAAGTAAGAATAGAAAGAAAAAAATGCATGAAATTTTTATGCCTCATCAAAAAAATACTCATCTCTCATCATATAATGGGATTATCTCGCGTCCAAAATCTCTCGTCTTTAAGAAAAACTTGAGATTTGAATTTTATAATAAATAGAGATGATTTTAATTTTTCAAAAAATATTTATTTTCTTCTATTAACTTTTTAGAACAGACTGAATAAACAATTTGTTAGTCATGTTCCATTTTTGACTTTTTAAATTTGCTTTTGTTTAATTCATACAGGGGTGGACAAAATAATATGAAAACCGGACATATAGACAATATTTATTTATTAATATTAATAATGTGTTGAGCCACCATTTGCTTGAAATTTTTACAGCTTATTTGGGGGTACTCTAGGATGTCTACCCTAAGTTTTCGACCTCGAGGACCTAACCAAACTTGTGGTGAGACGGGGGGAGCGGGAGGTGCACAAACCTCAAAATTTGTGTACTTTTTTTAGTCTTTCGCTTATATCTCGTAAACTGAGCATATTTTGTGCACCATAATACATTAATTGTAGAGCATTAAATTTGCTAAAATTTGATTGATAAATCGAATATGTAAACCTAATATTAACCGAGATATGGTCGATCAAATTTTCTATTTGTTTTTTACATTTCGAGAAACTTTGGACTTTTTTCAGTTTTTCGCTTATATCTCGCAAACTAAACATATTTTGTGGACCATACTACAATAAAAAATTGTAGAGTATTAAATTTGCTAAAATTTGGTTGATAAATCGAATTTGTAAACTCAATATTAATCGAGATATGGCCTAACGAATTTTCTATTTGTTTTACATTTCGAAAAAACTTCGATTAAAATATGTAATAATTTGCTCGTGGCAGACGGACTACCTTTATCCTTGGTCGTCAGGTTCGAGTCCAGGGGGCGCGATTTGCTTAATAAAATCCATCCTTTTGTCCCAAATTAATATTTTTATTCTTCCATATTCGATTATACCCTATCTGAACCCTTTAAACACATTTAGATCGCGAGTCATACAAAAGTTATAAATACTGATGGAAGGTTTTGCACTTTACACTTCCCTTGAACGTCATTTGCATGTTTATTTTAAATATTAAATTAATATATTAACTAACGAATGTTCGCTCGCCTTGTCACTAATTTTAACTTTAAGCTCTAACTTTTTTAAATTCATTATATTTTAATTCCAAACTGAATCTTCCTGTTGATAGATTTGTAATACCAAAAGTTGATCAAAGAGAGTTGGATTAGTTTTTATCTTATTTTTCTTAAAGAAAACTTAGAGTCTTGTATTCCAAAACCTAGTCCAGCGGTTCCCAACCCGTGGGCCTCGGGCTGATTGGAACTGGGCCGCGGACTTCTAAGGAAAGATAAAAATTGTATATCTCTATATAAGATCATATACTGTATATACACTGGGTCTCAGGGTTTTTTTTTACGAAAAAAGTGGGCTTCACATCCAAAAAGGTTGGGAATAAGAGTGGACGCACACCAATTGAGCAAAACGCTCTTCGACAAAACGTTTTGTCCAAGAGCAAAACGTTTTTTGCCCAATGCCAACGCACACCGCAAAATGTTTTACCATTGAGCATTTTTTTTAATCGGTGTGCATTGGCATTGGACAAAATGTTCGGCCATTGAACAAAAATGCTCAATGACAAAACATTTTGTTCAATGATGTCGAATCATGCCCAACTCTGCGTTGACCCATAGAAAAGCATTGAAAAAACAGTTTTAGGCACGATTCGTCAAAAATGTTTTATCATTGAGCGTTTTTGCTCAATCGGTGTGCGTTCATTCAGCCAAAGAGTTTTTTCAACTAATCCTCGCATGCACAGTATAATTTTTCAGTTTGATCCTGTTGCTAATTTTACCTAATTAATATAATTATTAAACTAATTATTATATTTGCAGTATGCAAGATAAATTGCGTTAGAGCTCGTCTTTGGCAAAATTTGGGTACTAGATGTACATTTTTAGTTTTTTCCACTTTTCTCTAAATTCTGTTTAACAATTTCTTTTAAAATTATTTATTATTTCGATCTAGACCGAACTCCAGCTCGGTCAACCAGGATCTTTTATTTATATGAGTTCATTTTGAACAAACCCAACCCTAATAATGTAATATTAAGGCATTATTGTTATATCTAATAATCATCATTGTTGTGGTTCGCCGAGTTATAATAGAAGAGATCCTAACAAAACTAGTAATATTTAATGCACAACGGCAGAGTTCAATATCAGAACATAAACTTGTTGGACAACCTGGCGAGGCCATCTCATTCAAATAAAGAACTTGAAACCACTTCTCGATCAACTTTCTCTAATTAAAATATTTTTCTAATTATTGATGGGGTTAAACAATCAAAAAAAGATCTTTTGAATATATAATGACATTTTTATCCATGCTTTATTTTTTTTTTTAGATATGTCAACGAGGCTAAATCCAATGGCTCTTCAGTTAATGTATTCTATTCAACTCCTTCGTGTTATCTTAAAGCTGTCCATGATGAGAATTTATCTTGGAATGTTAAATCAGACGATTTCTTTCCTTATGCTAGTGATCCTAATAGTTACTGGACTGGTTATTTCTCTTCAAGACCCACAATTAAATATTTTGAACGTCTCGGAAATAATTTCTTACAGGTAAATTTTATAAAAAAATACGATATAATTTGTTACAGTTGAAATATATTTTACAACTGTTGTATTTATCGATAGTTTATATTAAATTAAAAACACCTGCTATCAAAAATCTTTTCATCTTTATCTTAAGATTTATTATCGAATAAATCAAAATAATCTCACCCCGTGCTCACTTCGTGATTCTTTATCTTTAAAATTAATTAAAAAAATATTTCAACAAATGTTCAAAATAATATAACAAATCAATAAAAGTCGAAAATAAAAACTCATTGAGATGAAAAAGATTCAGATAAGAAAAATATATTTTTATTCTATAAAAATATTTTTTTTAATTAATTAATTGAGGAAGATTTAAAAAATCGTTCTTTAAAGTTTAAAAAAAAAAAAAAAAAAAACGTTCTCTCCATTTTCCACATAAGATTTTCATAAGAGGGTAGAAAAATGAAAGACGAAGCTTAACTTTTTTCTCTATTTATTTAATCCACACAGCTGACGTTTCGGTGTTTGAACCATCTTCAGAGCGAAATTATGAAAGTGTCACAGTGTATTTTATATATTGTTGAATCAAACCTGGGGAGCACATAATTATGTGTCTGTGTTTGTATTTATTTGGTTCAACAATGTATAAAATACAATGTGACACTTTCATAATTGCTTCACCAGCTTTGAAGATGGTTCAAACACCGAACCGAAACGTCACCTGAGTGAAAGAAAAAACTTCAGCTGCGTCTCTCATTTTTCTACTCTCTTATCTATATAAATTGCAATTTGTCACACAAAAAATGTTTACATTTTTTTATATACTTATTTAAAATAATGTCTATATAGGAAATCAAAGTTGATTAACATAATGCTAAATTAAATGCACCCCACATAGCATTGCAACCAAAAAGCGGACATTTAGACGTCGAAGGGACGATGCTGCAACTTTGGGACATCGCAGAACGTCCCTGCGGCGTCGAAATGTCCGATTTTTGGTTACAATGCTATGTGGGACATATTTAATGTCTCCTCTTTGGGAATTTAAATAAATTAATTTCTCTGTCCTCGCGCTCAAGATAGAATAAAATGTTTCATGAAAATATTTTACATTTTGCTTTTTTTCATAAAGCATCTAGCGTTGGGGCCCAAAGGATCCGGGAATTTACCCCCCCCCCCCTCCATCTCCTTCTGTCAGGCAGATATCTCTAATTTTGAGATGTATGCCAAAGAAGTTAAAACGCGTTCGTTTGTCTTCTGGTATCTTTTTTCTCTTCAAATTCCACAAAAATAATAATATATTATTATTATTATTATCAGAATTTAATAAATCTGAAGATCCCTTTCAAGTACCAAAACGATCATGTTGCTAGGGTATTAATGCTTGTTCATTTTTGTTAATTAGGTTTGCAAGCAATTGTCAGCACAATCGAGTAATCTGACACGTGCTGAAAAAGGAGATATATCCAAATTACGCGAGGCAATGGGTATCATGCAACATCACGACGCAATTACAGGAACTGAAAAACAGCATGTTGCAGATGATTATGCAAGAATTTTAACTGCTGCTATTGATGAATGTTCTATCGCTACAGATGCGGCTCTCAAGTAAATGAACTTATGATGCTCCTCTAAATTTCATTATTTATTTCCACTCATTGATATTAGACTCATTTCAATATTTAGGAGATGTAAATATATAGTTACAACCCCTCTTAACCGGTCTGGTCGGGACCGAGACTGTGGCCGGATACCTGTTGGCCGGTTAATCCGAGTTTTCGGTGAAAAATTGATTTTCATTCATTTTCACATCACACGTTTTCGTTTTCCTAACTCATTTTTGTTTGAGATATCCCAAGCCAATGTGTTAGAAAAATAAACTGGGAAGCAAGCGAGTAAACAAACTCGGGAACTCCTTCCCCTTCCCTCTTCACCATTTTAACGAACATAGTGCACAATGTTGTACCACACAGTTTAATTAAAATATAAAAAAAAGTCATTTATATATAATATATGTAATAATAAAAATAATGTAAGATAAAAATTGTAATTTATATTATTCATGAGATAGGGCGGTTAATCCAAGGACCCGTTGATCCGAGGCCGTATAAGAGGAGTTGTACTGTAATAATATAGATACGTAGGGCTTATAGCTGGTAGTTCAATCAGAATAAGTGAAAAAGGTGAAGAAAATCTGCAGCTAGTTGTATTTCACTATTTTATTCCCACCACGTTAACGTTTCGATCCCGGTTGGGATCATCCTCAGAACTAATGTGTACATAACAAGAGACGAAATAAAGATTAGTATCGGGAAAATTGGTCGGGAAATTGATAATGTTTTTTCCCGATACTAATCTTTATTTCGTCTCTTGTTATGTACACATTTGTTCTGAGGATGATCCCAACTGGGATCAAAACGTCAACGTGATGGGAATAAAATAATAAAATACAACTAGCTGCAGATTTCCTTCACGTTTTAGCTTATCCTGTAATAATATACAATAATTGAATCGAAAAACAAAACTTTTTAAGTCATTGATTAAAATTTTAAAAAAATTTCAAAAGGTTCTTTTACTTTCTAGACGTGTTTTTTATAAATCATAAATAATAAATTTCTATAATAATTTCATGTATTATTTATTATTTGATAGCACACTCTCTGCAGTTTCTGCACAAAGCCCTGAAATCTCTTGGAAGTCATGTTTATTAGCAAATCAAAGCGTTTGCGCTATCAGTGAAGAATCCACTCGTTTTGTAGTAACGATATATAACCCTCTGAGTCACCCCGTTAATCGCACTATTCGTTTGCCTGTACCTCCAAATGTAGACTATAGTGTCTATAACCCAAATGGTAATTAATAATACCTTTATCTCTAATTTAGAATCGATATTTAAATATTTTATAAAATTATTTTTTTCAGGTGAGCAATTAATAGTCGATATTTTTCCAATTGCCACTCCTGTTTTAAATATTAAAGGACGAGTTAGTCAAGCAACACAAGAGTTAGTTTTTAATGCCGAAGATCTACCACCTCTTGGATTCCGATCTTATTTTGTTGTGCGCGAAAAAGGAGCTGATGGAAAAACTGTCGTTGTTGGTCCAAGTCAAGAAACTATTATTAAAAACGATGTATATTTTTTTTTTATTAATTATTTAAAACTAACATTTTTTTTTTTAATACATTTTTTTTTTTTTTTTTTTTTTTTTTAGAAAAGTGAAGTCAAATATGATGAATCTTCAAGAGAAATCACTATCACTAAAATTAATGGAGTTGATCTAGACGTCTCAATCTACGCCAATTATTATGAGGGATTTCTCGGTGATAATAAAGAATTTGCCAATAGATCTTCAGGAGCATATATTTTCAGACCAAAAACGCCGACATATATTCCAATAACAAATTCAACAACAACAAAAGTTTTTAAAGGACGTTTAGTTGAAGAAATGCAAGTTGCATTTAATGATTGGGCCAGCTATGTTATCCGAGTTAACAGGTTAGACATATTTTAAACATTTATTTGCCAAATATGATGATGAATTTTTGTACATAATTATTCCATTATCATTTAAATAGAATAATATTAATCAATTTGACCATCAAAATTTATTTGACAATAAAAAATTTAAGGCTTTTCTTCAACAAGTATCAGGTACTAATAAAGTAAGCCTATACAGAAGTCGTAAACAAAATAGAGTTCAGAAATGAAAATATATTGCGTGTGATCTAGAAAACATTTTGGAATTGAAATGTAAATAATCAAAAACCAACTATTGTTCTAATACAATTCTACATTAAATTTTTTCATGACTTAGATGTGTCTGCCCGCGTATGCTCCCTTGTTTAGGGATCAAACGATTCAAACGATATGAATAAATACAAGTACTTACTCAAAGCTTTTCTTTTGATACCAAGTACTTTTGGAATCGATACTTTGAAATTGAGTACCGGTCAAAAATTCTCGAATCGATACTCAATACACGTACGCGATGATTGGTTAAGTCGGAAGAGCCAATTAAACCCAAATAAATTGTCGCATGAGACCGGATGCGAACCCGCGACCCTTGGTACAGAAAGCCAGCACGCTAATCCTTTGTTGTTTATTATTATTGTTAATATAATTCGAAGTGTTCTATTTTCTTATGTTTAAAGTATACTGTATAGTAACTATATGACCTCCAAAGTCTAGTGTGTTGCAATATTTTACAAAAAAAAAGATGCGGAAAACGCAATTTATAAGAAATTGAACGATCCGAATAATTATCGATACTTTTCAATCGATACCGAGTTGGTATAGATCCCTTGCGATAGATAGGGTATCGAGTAAAAGTATCGATACCTCAGTCGTTTCATCCCTACCCTTGTGTAGTATTGGTCATTTAAGATTCATGTATCTCAAAAAAATTTGCAGGAAATACAATAGTTTTAAAGAATAAAGAAATATAAAAATTTAATCTCAAGTTTTATGCATTTTCTCTGCTTCAACCATTAAATTTTATAAATATTTTTTTATAGATATGATGGAGAAGTTGAAGTCAATTGGTTAGTCGGACCAATTCCTATTGAAGATAACATTGGCAAAGAAGTAATAATGCAATATAAAAGCAATCTTGCTTCTGGAGGAGTTTTTTACACGGATTCAAATGGCCGGGAATTATTAAAAAGACAAAGAGATTTCCGCCCAACTTGGAAATTAGATCTCCACGAACCAATATCTGGAAATTATTATCCAATCGTAACTCAAATAGGATTACGCGATCAAGCAAAAGATCTTGGTCTTACAGTGGTAACAGATAGAGCCCAAGGAGGATCCTCAATTAAGGATGGAGATCTTGAATTAATGGTTCATCGACGTTTACTTCATGATGATGCATTTGGAGTGGGAGAAGCTCTAAATGAGACTGCATACGGAGAAGGGCTGATCGCGACTGGACGCCATTGGCTTGTTGCTAAATCCTTGACCCAGCATCCAACTCTTGCTGCAACTAGTCGAGCTCTTACTCAGAAGAATATTCTTGCCCCATGGGTAATGATTTTATAATTTATTTTTTATCTGCATTTATATACTTTTTCTTGTTACACCTAGATATTTATTTATTTTTCCTTTTTAGGTATTTTTAACACCTACTGAACTTCCTTTTGCCGACTGGATTAAACAACATGTAGCAGAAAA
Source organism: Euborellia annulipes (assembly GCA_023213315.1). Lineage (NCBI taxonomy): Eukaryota > Metazoa > Arthropoda > Insecta > Dermaptera > Anisolabididae > Euborellia > Euborellia annulipes. The sequence continues at coordinate 11,566 of JAKCPI010026962.1, forward strand.
ATCCGGTCTCAAATCTCCACTTCCTGAAAATGTACAAATTCTTACTTTAGAACCATGGAAAGGAACCACTTTATTGTTTCGTCTGGAACATATTTTTGAAAAAGATGATGATAGTGAACTCAGTAAACCAGTAACTGTTAATCTCAAAGTAAGTTTTTTAAATTAGTTACCACCAGTTATTTACACTTTTTTTCTTATTGTTAAATAAATGTCTATTTTCTTAAAAAATATTTATCCATAAGATTTCTTGATTAAGGCCTTATTTTAATCAGGCAGGCCATATAAGACTTTGATGGTAACCTTTATATTAATAATATATATATTTGGGGTCCAGGCATTCTTATTTAAGCCATTTGGTATCCAAATGGCTTGAATAAAATCATTGGACTGCCTGGGGTCCGAACCCGCGACGTTCGGTATAGAAGGTAGGCACGCTACCAACTAGACCAAGCCCGGGGGCCATATTTTCATTTAAATTTGGTCGTAAAAATGACAATGCTACTCTCATATCGTCTTGTTCATTTAACAGTTTCGATCTTTTTTTCGTTTTTATGATGGTTTTCTTTAAGGAGGTTCAGGAGCGACGTCTAAACGTACTTTTAAAAAAACTAGACTATTTTATTATAAGGAATTTTTCAATGCGTTTTTTTTTAAATGAATTAAATTTATAAGCGATTATTGGGACATCGAGCTATAATTTTTTTAATGACTTATTAAAAAATTATCGTAATTAATTTTTTTGTTATCAAGCAAATACAAAAAAACAATCTAACCCAATAATCTTTAATTTTTTTTAAATTTAAAAATGAATTCTTATTATTAATCACATATTAATTAAGAAATTTTTAAAATAAGCTTAGATGGTTTATTTAAAATTCAACTGTCAAATTAGTTCAGCATTCTTGCAATAGATGGCAGGCTAGTCAAACAGCCCATCCCCTTTTAGGCCATAACTGGCCTATATTTATATATTTTTATGCTTTTATAAAAGATACATAATATATAATAACATTTATAAAGTATTTATTGTTAAAAGATCAATGAAAATTAACCAAATGCATTAAATATTATTAGCTACCATTCTGACATCTCTTGGCAAATTTTTGAATTACTTGATATTTGGGTTTACTTTTTATGACACACTACGCCATCTTAGCGGGAAAAACATGCGTGTGTTACGCATGTTTTTCCCTAGTCCCCTTAATTTAAACTTTACTCGAAATAAAAAAAAGCATTATAATTTTCACTTGTATATTTCTGAAATTTGGCGGCACACAAAAGTGCCGAGTACAGTGGTTGAGAATCACTATTGGACAGTAAAAATTCATATATTGCACTCGTATCATTTTATATACTCATAAAGATGCCCCAGGGTCTAAATGGCCTTGAAAAAGACCTTGAATGAAATTTAAAAAAAAATATATATGTAGGTCTATATATTTTAATATTTCAAAGTTTTTTTAAAACAAAATATGTATCTTGTTTTAGGATCTCTTTACTCAATTTCAAGTTAAATCGGCTCAAGAAACAACTCTTGATGGAAATCAATGGCTTACTGATTCTCATCGTCTTGTTTGGAATAAAGAAACAAATGAAGTTAAAACAGAAACTTCAGGATCTTCAGCTGCAATGAAAATGCCACCTCATTCGAAAAATTGCGAAATTGATTCTAAAACTCATCATTCGGCTACTTCTAAACCTCCTCAAACACATGTAGCCGATGATATAGAAATCACTTTAGAACCCATGGAAATACGTACTTTTGTTCTTTCTTTAGTATAAACAAATATTAAGGAAATGTTAATTATTGTAAATGAAAGATTTAAAATAAAAGTCAAGTTTTATTTCTTAGTTTTAAACAGTCAATTATTATTTTAATTTTTTAATTGATTATTATTATCATTTTATATTCCTACCGGGATCCCCTTTTATTTACCCGAGGTGTTTACGTGCACGAAGTCACACACCTCAAACCCAACCGGCCTCTGGCCGTAGCCACCTACCGGCACCCCTTGAAGTTACATCATTCCCTATCTCTAACTCCTCCTGCTTTCGTCTCTAGCTAGTGAAACTAATCCTTATTTCTGGTTCCCCCCGGTTTCTTTTATCCCACCTGCTATGCTAGGGAGGATGCCCTAGTTTGAGGAGGCACTCCCTCAGCACCGGCGTTTAGCCTGCTCCTTTCGAAGAATGCATCACTGATAATGAGAGGGAATCTTCTTGACGTCCCATCCACAGGACGGGATGTCACAGAAACTTCCTCTCGTAGAGTTGCCTATTGTGGTGACATACTATATTCCAATCCAGGGCCTGCTTGAGGATTTGTTTACATTAAATAAATATTTTTAATTAATGAAAAAACTTGCACACCCAGGATTTTGAACAGGGATCTTCTTTGTAGAAAGCCGACACCTTAGCTCGCAGCATCAGCGAGGAATTAATTTATATTTTCTAATAAACATTTTTTTTAGGTTAGACAATAAATAATTTAATTGGAAGAAAATAAATTAGTTTATTTTTTGTTCCTTTTAGGAGGTGGGTGGAAATAAATAAAACAAATTTTCTTAAAAATTATGTTTTTTATATCAGAGCATTCTTTTGGACATCTGGCTTACAAGTCTGCGCAAGATACACTTGTTTCGGCACCATGAACCACTAACCACCATCTTGAAGTGACCAAGAATTAAACTACTTACTGATCTTCAAATTAATATATATTGTGAACTTGACGGGTGCCTAGGGAATTGAAGAAATTTGGCATCTGGAGCCATGAAAGGAGATGTCTAGAGTCGCGAAAAAAAGAATCGATATTCTTAAAAAATCAAGATTTTCTAACATTTTTAAAACCTTTCTCCTCCCTCCAATCCTTGAGGCGCAAAGCAGTAAGGGCGCCAAAGAGAGCAATTCATAGAGAGCTTCTCTCCTTGCATCGCAGAACCCGAATCTTAAAACTTAATTAACAAAATAGTCAATATTCGAGTCGGGAGGAATAAAACCAGCGTTGTCGAACACCTTAACACTTTTATTCTAAGCAGACGTTATGGTTACCGAAAAGTCTGCTTAGAATAAAAGTGTAAAGGTGTTCGACAACGCTGGTTTTACTTTATTCCTCCCGACTCCAATCCCCATAACCAGCATACAATTTAATTTACAAAAAAATAGTCAATATTTTATTTATTTCTTTGCCAATTCATTATGAAACCTTTAGAAAAAACTCGATTTTTAATCATAAATCTACGGGTGAATTTTTGTTTTTCATAGTTTGATCATCAATAACTCTAAAATTAGATCATATAATTAAAGGTGTGGGTTAGTTATTTGGGATCAGAGGAAATTTAAGAATTAACAACATGTATCATATGTTATATAGAGTTTTTAAATTTTGTCGAATGAGTCGGGATGCGAACCCGTGACCCTTGGGACAGAAGGCCAGCACGCTATTTTCTTAATATTAATAACATCAAAGTTGGGTGAACCTTTATAGTGGTCAACAATTTTATTTTTTCCATCCTCACTCTTACCAAACTTTGCGAGTACCTGACGAGTACAAATCAAGACATATGCAGCCAAAATTATTTCTTTTATTGGCTACTGGTCTAGGCCATCTTCAGACCCGGAGGCGAGAATAAATTAAAATTACACACATTCGCATGAATACATGAGCACTCATCAAGGCACTCATAGAACAACGAACAGCAACATCATAAAAAAGAAATAATTTTGGTTGCATATGTCTTGGATTTTTTTTTGACTCCCTTAACAATTTTCCTTTTTTATTTTTAATACTAACTTATAATTTCATTCATCTGTCAAAATAACGAGAGAAAGTATTTGTGGCAAAATGAAAATCTGGTCGTTTGAATTTATTATAAAGCCTCTAGGAATTATTTTTATTTTTAAAATTGGTCTTTCTAAGTCTTGAAGAGAAGAATTTTTTTTTAATATTTATTTTCCATTACTTCTTTTCCCTCCTAAAGTTAGTCCCGCTCAAGTTTTTTCTGACACTTCCTCTCTTTCTATATCCGTTGATCAGTTGATTCACGCCATTTAATCGTTTATTTTTTTTCGTAATATAACCTAATATGAAAATATTTAGAAAAGAAAATAAGCTTATCTCAATCATTCTATTACAATTTATTGCAAATATTTACTATAATATAAAAAATTTCAATGTAGTTTCTTTCATGTATATGTGCTGTTTAACCGGTTTTCCAACAATTCCTAACAATCCGTCATCCAATAGCACATATACCTAAATAAAAATTCATTGAAATTTTTAGATTAATATTATATACTGGTGATCATCGTTTCTAAGCTTATAAAAAAATCTTATTTTCAAAATTATCTTCTTCCTCCAATATAGAGGTGTGTATATCAGCGAGAATACAATAATCCATTTCTTTAAATTTTGGCTAGATTTAA
>JAKCPI010026964.1:0-14654 GCA_023213315.1 Euborellia annulipes
TACATGTAATATAATATACTAGCCGCGCCGCTCTCCTGGCCGGGAGACTTCGCCCCCTGAACCCCCCTCCAGCTGACTCGGGCCCGCCTGCGGCGGACCCTCGGCTTTTCTTACTTGCTTTGAGCTTAAAGGAAAAAAGTTCAAGAAAATGATTTTTTTTTGAAATCTTAAAATTTCAATTAAAAGAAAATCATTTTCTTGAAATTTTTGATTTGATTTGAGCTTAAAAGGCCCGGGGCCCCTTTAGGAAAAAAATTTCAAGAAAATGATTTTTTTTATTGAAATTTTAACCATAAAAATTATTTTTTATTAGAATTTTGAGTTTGGAGCGCAAAGGGCCCGGGCCCCATGGATATAGCCCCCCTGCCTGAGGCCCTGACTATACCTTAGATAAGTGACTGTCGTTTTGTGCATAATTGTGCATCTGCTTCGAAATATCCTCTAATTAAAAGGACGTCAGGTTGATTGATCTATTGTTACTGTTAGTTCTTCACTTCCATTCTTCTCATCAAATATTCCCTTTAAATTTAAAATTCTTATTTCTCAAATGAAATAATAATTTTCCTTCTACATATGAACGTCATTTAATTTCCTAAAAAAAAAAAAATAAAATCGTTCTTATCATCATCATATTCAAATAAACGAGCACAATCCAAGTTGAGGGCATTAAAACAAAAGAGAGGGGTTTGCGTATTATGATAAATACTTCACTGATTAAAAGAGATATCCGCTTAATTTGAACGCCGTGTTCCTTGTCCATAAAGTTCATATTGTGGTTGAACCCATGGTTAGTATGCATGGCATGTATTTCTTCTCTCTGGCTTCATTTCTCTCACGCTTTTTTGGACCTGGGGGTCCCTCCTGTCATCAGGGGACGCACATCTTTATGGTCTCGGACAAGATGTCTTTCTCGGTAACCATCATTGCTTTATTGCACTTGCCTTCTTCTTCTTTTGAATGTCACGAATGTGTCGAATAAAAGCTTTTTCTTTATTCTTTTTTTTTTTTTTTTGGTTTTTATTCACTTTCGTTTTGATTAATAGACAGGCTAACATGCCTCGATTTTTTTTTTTTTTTGTTAGGCAATAATCTTTTCAGACAGGTGATCTAAGATAGGATAATTCCTCCCATTAGGAAGTCTATCAATAATATATAAATCATTTAAACTACTATTGAAAAAAGAAAATGAGCCTTTTATTAATGAAAAGAAAATTATTTTAAAATAAATAGAATCTATTTGATATGCATGTCTCGCTTGCTTTATTGCCTTTCTTGGAAATGGCACTTTTGAATCAAGCATAAATTTCTCTAGTAATAAATTATATTTACAGGGTCGAGAGTTCGGATCCCAGGCAGTCCGATGATTTTATTTAAGCCATTTGGATACCAAAATGTACACTGAGCGTCACAATTAAGTGCCCACCTGATAGCTTTAGCCTTAAGTATATTGTATACAAGGGTGGATCCAGAGGTGTCTCTCGTCGGGGGGGGGAGATAATCTGGTGTGACTGGTCGCACAGCACATAATTTTTTCTTAATTTCGGTAATTTAAAAGCTCATTCTGTACTTGTTTGCCAGAATATAAATACAAATCAAATTTTTAAAATTTTACATTAAAAATAAATTTTTTTTTTCGAAAAAAAGTATTTTTTTCAAATCTTGGGGAGGGGGGTGTAATTACCCACTTTTAGTATATGGTAAATGGCGAAATAATTTTAAATTTTAAAAGGTAAAATAAAATCATCTGTATCAGATTTTACGTTTTCCCTTTTCGCTCATTAAAATTATTTTACCATTTACCATATACTATCCCATATATTTAAGACTAAAGCTATCAGGTGGGGACTTGATTGTGGCGCTCACTGTACATTTTCGAACTGGAAGACTCTTTGATCAAACCATATATTTTGTAGAACAAATATTTTTTTTTTATTGTTAGGGGAAAAATTGGTCGTCTCATCAAAATTAGCTTGATAGTAATAACTTGTAAAAATGGGCATGGGATCCCTGACTATTTTTCTTCCTGCACAATTTGACATCTCATTTAGTCTGATCTGATTAGCAGTTCGGAATCTACAGGGGTTTAAACTTTCCAATTAGAATTTACCGCAGTGCGATAAAATGAAATAATAAGAAAAAAATAATTTGTCAAATCTTTAGCTGAAAAATCATTCTTTCTAAACGTATATTCATCATAATTATACCTCTTAAGAGAGAGGAGATATTCAGGCCGTTAAACTTTTTCGTGCATGCCTCCCTAACCTGCCACTATAGACACATGAGTTGTAAGACGTTGTAACGTCAAAAAACTTATGTAGGCCTATATACACGTTTTGGGGTCCCCTGAATCCAAAAAAGTGGTTTTCGCGACATGGTCTGTCTGTGTGTGTGTCCGTCTGTGTGTCTGTGAACAAAATATTTCAAGAACAAAAAGAACTAGGAGGTTGAAACTTTATATTTAAGTTAGGCACCCCACTGCCACGTGATGCACTTTTTCAGTTTTTTTTTCGATTTTCTCAAAATTTGCTCCAACGATTTTTTTTTTAATTCAAAAATCAATTATTTTTTAGATTCTCTTTAAAACGTATATTCTCATTTGGTCATTGAAATCTTCTGAAGACCACTTTACTCTTGTACTCCATAGAAAAGATAGGAGAAATGGTTGCCATGGTAACAAAATATAAATATTTTCCCATATAAATTTTACATCTTGAACATCAAATGTACCGTACTGTCGGAACCTAATTATATGTCGACACAAAAAATCTGGTGCGACAGTCACACCAGATTTTTTTTTCACTTATTGGTTTTAGGCCCGCAGCCATACCACAGTTACATTCTGTATACATACACAAAATACACAAATATAATATATGCCATATACAATAAATACAAAATATAAAATACAAATTACATCTTATCAAGTTTATACATTTTAGATCTTTAATTCTAATATGCCCTCGGGCTTGGTGTAGTTAGTAGCGCGCCTGTCTTGTATACCAAGGGTGGAGGATTCGGATTCCAGGCAGTCCGATGATTAATTAATTAAATAAGAATGCCTGGACCCCAATATTTATAGATATTCATAATAACGGTAATCGTATAGTCTTATATGGCCTAAGTTGCCGAAAAAAAAAGTCTAATATATCGGCGGAAACTTAACATATGTCAACACAAAAAATCTGGTGGGACAAGCGCAGAACACAACTTTCGATTACCGAAGGAAACAGAAAGTTGTGTGCTCTGCGACCAGTCACACCAGATTTTTTTTTTTAATTTTTGTGACCTTTTCCATTTCTAAATTGTAAGCACATTAATATTTCTTTTTGTTAATCTCATGTATGTCTGAAAAAATATTTTTCCGCCCGGCTGAGGATGGCTGTGTTCTGAAAAAAATTATTTCGCTTTATAATATTTGCTGTTGTTGTTCCTCCGGGATGCCCGCTGCTGGTTTGCTGGTGTGGGAGCGAGTTTTGGGTATTTAAAAAAACTGGATTTGTATTATTTGGTTTTTATTTAAAATGCACACTGACGGATGTGGCGGAGTTATCATTTGAAGCAGGGGCGTATATAGAAATTTTTTTCGGGGAGGCCTGAACTCAAAAATTTTTCTGCTGGAAATTTTTTTTTAAGAAACTAAATTTTTTTTCACACGAAATTTTTCGCGGAACATTTTTTTCCTTTGCGGAACCAAAGTTTTCCATCCTGCGGATGTTGCGCTGATATCTGTATATCCCTATATATGTATATGTGTTTGGGAAATTTCGGGGGGAGGAGCCCGGGCCCCCTCGCCCCCCTTTATATACGCCCCTGATTTGAAGTCTCAGATGTTCAAAAACTTAAAAATTATATCTGTTATATTAAGTCTCTAATGCCTAAAATATAGATTACGATTTGTTTTATTATAATAGTCCACCAGCTCGTTGACATGATGATATATAAACTTTTAAAATAACATATTTCAATTCATTCAATGTGAAAAAGTGTTTTTGAAAATCTTTTGACTATATTATTATCCCCAAGGATTTATTCTTCTTTTGACCAAACATAAATGGTAAACTGGCCGTCTGGTCATTGCAATTGAACAGTCTTAAAAATGCATTATTCTTGGTTGAATACCCACCACCCCCTTGGGTCCTTTTGTGCTCGATGGTTTTGAACCTTTTTAAAGGGTCCATATGATGCCAGCTAAACCAAGCGAGACCCCTTAAATGTTATTAAATATCTCTCCCAAGGGTTGGGGTTCCCCCCAGTTGCATTGCAGGGTGCAAACTGCAAATCAACCTCCCCCTCCCCTCACAATTCTATTCCCCCGAGTCACCGGCTAATCGCCGGGTTATTTAGTTAGATTCGCAATCAAAATTTGATTTATCATATCAGGAGGAAATGGAAAAGATCGGAAAAGACGAGGGGAGAGAAGACACACCAAATGACAACAACCAGCAGAGCTGATGACACTCAACTCAACTCCAACCTCATTTCTAATTCAATTAAAATGAATTTTCTTATTCTAGAGAGGGGTGTAATTTATATTTAAGGGTACCGAAATAAATTGGCCATTTATTAAAAAACTTTTTCTTTTTTTTTTAAGGAAATTAAAATAAATTCTTTTTCCCATAAAAGACATTTAAATATTTCCTGAGGAGAAAAAGAAAGAATATTTTCAATTTATTGAAACCGGCTATAGCTAGCTGGACACTTGTTTCCTTATTCAGCGTATCTATTTACCGTATACAAAGGAGGCAATTTAGAGTTTATAATTTTGATATTTATAAAAATAATTCAATGCCCTCGGGATTAGTGTATGGATGAGCGTGCTGGCCTTCTATACCAAGGGTCGCAGGTTCGGATTCCAGGCAGTCCGATGACTTTATTTAAGCCATTTGGATACCCAATGGATTTTTTTTTTAACACTCACTTTTTTCTCATTCACACTCACATATACACAGTCTTTTCGGCAACTTAGGCCATATAAGACTTTATACGATAACCGTTATTATGAAAATATATATATTCGGGTTCAGGCATTCTTATTTAAAGCCATTTGGTATCCAAATTGCTTAAATAAAATCATCGAACTGCCTGGGATCGAAACCTCGACCCTTGGTATATAAGGCAGGTGCGCTACCAACTACGCCAAGCCCAAGGGCCACTGGACATATTAATAACATACTAGTATGATTAATAGTCTTAAATGGCCTAAGTTGCCTAAAATACTTTGTGTATGTGTGTGTGAATGAGAAAAAAGTGTGTGTTAAAAATAATAATAAAGAGTGAGGTCCGCCGACCCCGCATCCCGGAACAAGGCGAGGAGAGAAGATAATTTTTTTAAATTTTTAAGGGTGGAGGGTTCGGATCCCAGGCAGTCCGATGATTTTATTTAAGCCATTTGGCTTAAATAAGAATGCATGGACCTCCATTAGATATATTTACAAATAACGGGTATCGTTTAAAGTCTTTAAAGAGGAGGCAATGGCTAAGCCGGCTAAGCTTAGGATTACGGAGTCTGAAGTCTCAACACGACTCGGGTTCGGATCCAGCTTGCCGCAAATAATTCAACCATCCTGCCGAAGTCTCCTCTTAGGGTAGGTAGGGGGATAGCCCCACCGTGGTATCACAAAGGGCCTAATTGGCCTAAGTGTGTTCCCTCTCTGGGAACGGCCACTTCAACCTAACCTAACCTAACCTTAAAGTCTTTAATGGCCCAAGTTCCCGAAAAGACAGTGTGTATGTGTGTGTGAATGGGAAAAAATCTGGTGTGACTGGCGCACAGCACACAACTTTCTCTTACCTTAGGTAATCGAAAGTTGTGTTCTGTGCTTGTCACACCAGATTTTTTGTGTCGGCATATATTTAGTTCCTGACAGTACGGAACATATGAATTCAAGATGTAAAATTTATAAGTATGGGAAAATATTTATATTTTGTTACCATGGCAACCATTTCTCCTAACTTCCCTATGAAATACAAGAGTAAAGTGGTCTTCAAAAGATTTCAATTGCAAAATGAGAATATACATTTGAAAGAGCATCTGAAAAATAATTGATTTTTGAATTAAAAAAAAAAAATCGTTGGAGCAAATTTTGAGAAAATCGAAAAAAACTGAAAAAGTACATCAGTAAAGTACTAGTACTCTTTGGCCGATTTTGATTAAAAGCTTATTTTTTCGGTCCCGGGGGTGTTTAACTTAAATATAAAATTTCAACCTCGTAGCTCAATTCCTTCATGCTTAAAATTGAACACAGACACACACACACTCACCCACCCACCGACAGACCATGTCGCGAAAACCACTTTTTTGGATTCAGGGGACCTCAAAACGTGAAGATCCATCAAAACCTCGACATCGAATTTTTGACATGAATCCAATACTTTCTCTCTATATAAATATTACATATATACATAGGTAAGAGAAAGTAAAAAACGCGAGTGTTTTTTAATTAAAAAAAAATATATATTATTTATTATCTATTTGTACTAAAGCATAATAATAAAATAACTTAAAGATAAATTTAAAAAAAAATTCAAATTAAAAAAATTATTTTTATTTATTAATTTATTACTTCAGTAATATTAAAAATTATATTAATATAATAGTTTTATTATTATATAATATTATATTATCTATTTTCAGGTCTCTTTGTCCCGTCTTAGATACATGCAGCTACTGGTATTGGATGTATACTCTCTGGTCTTGTCATCTCCACCTCTTTGCCTGTGGCCTGTGTCTCTCTCATTGCAATAAGATGACAACGCAAAGAATATTAAATCAATTGAATATGAATATCGTTTCAACTTAAACTAATTATCAATATTCATTCTATATTAAATGAGCTTCAAAATGAATATAATCTTTATTAAATCGGATGTGTCGTTAATAAGAAATCGAATCAAAGAATTTTGACAGCTGCTCCTCAAATCACCAGGTAATTATTTTCATGTGATTTTAATATTTATTTTTAATCAAACAATTATTTCAATCAATCTAAAGAATATATATTTAATTTCAGATACTCTTTGAAACAAATAATATAACTAAAACTCGCTTGGAGCTGTCCACGTTGACGATGTGTCATCTTATTTCCATCGAGAAAAAATACTTTCCGTGTGTTCAGTGACATTAATCAGTTTTTATATTTTATTTTATACGTGGAAATAACTATATAATAATAATAAAGTGATTGGATATTAGTGAAAAAGCAAGTGAGCCTGAGTTCCATTTCGAAGACATCATCGGCTAGCCTTTGACACTCGAGGATCCTCAGAGCTCCAGTAAAGGTATTTATAAATATTTTTTTTTTAAATATGTTGAGTAATAAATTGAGAGGAATTTTTTTTACTAGTAGTGAGATTATCTAACGAAATAAATCATTTTATTTTTATAAAAAAAATTCCTTGTGTTTATTACTGTAAAATCAATCAATCCCTGACTCAATTTTTTTTTAAACATGAGAATATACAATAATGAATTTAATTAATAATTAATGCAAATGTGATTTCCAAGTCATAAGCATCATCGGCCACCCTTTGACACTTGTGACTTCTTTTAGAAAAGTTTTGAAATATTTTTTTAATAAAAATTTATTTGTTTTCAAGAGATGATAAACAAATTTTATAGCTTTTAGATTTTATTTAGATGTTTTTTTTTAAGAAAATGAAATTCATTTAAAGAGCTATTTCTATTTTGAATCTCTGTGATTAAAAAAAAAAATTTGTTGTCAAGGAGTACAAATGCAAGAATGATAAAAAGATTCAAAGAATCATGAATGCTCTATTGCTGATTCTGGTCAGAGAATACAAAACTCATCATCTTAGAAATTTTTTATCGTTTCTTACAATTTCAATTAGCATAATACTTATCTCAGGCATAATATAATATATATATTCGATGCATTTCCAAAAATATATATATATATATATATATTTTAATCTCATCCTTCTTAAACACTAGCATAGGCATCCTTTTATTAACTTGAGAGATTATTTGATATATTTTCTTGTTCAAATTGTATTGTAACAACAAATTTAAGTGGTATTATAACTAATTTTACTTTCTCTTATCCTATATATGAAATATATATAGAGAGAAAGTCATCTTGGTTTTGTTGTTTCAAATTTTTGGTAATTTAATTTGCTCCAATTTGCCTGAGTCTCCTTTGCTCTGAAGGTTTCCGCTAACACTCATTTAGGTCTATTTAATGAGGGTGGTATTAGCACTGATAATCTTGCCAGTATATTTTTTATGAGATTCAAATTGTAAATTAAAAAAAAAAAATACAAAATTTTTAAGTAAAATAAATATCCCTTCATATTGATATTTTTTAAAAAAGTACCTTTGTGATGATGACATAATAGTAGTGAATTTAAGAAGGGGAAACCTAGGGGGAGAGAGGGGAGGACTATCCAAAAAACAAGCCTCAATTTTCAACTAAAATATTAACAAATTGTGTGAAAATTACAATCATACTAATATATAAGGCGCTAGCCACTGACTTCCGTTTTTATGTGCCTGTTTACTTCTCTCTCTTGATGATTGGTTAGAGTGAAGGGAAGCGAAGTCAGAAAGGGAAATTTAAAACTTAAATTTTGCAATTGTTCACCTTTGGCGAGCAATTATAATATAAACAGTGAGCAAAAATAAATGTGATGCATTTGCTCGCCCGCCAGCGCAGCCCCCTGGCAAGTGATAAAGCCCGCCTTCGGGGGCCTTCCCCGATTGCTCTGATGTTTCAGAAGTATAATAATAATGATGAAAATTAACTTGAATAAATTATATTCATAACTTTTAAATAGGCATATAAATATATATATATATATATATTTTCTTAAATTTGTTAACTGAGTGAATCTATTTCTCAAAGCTTGAATTTCGAGTTTTAATATTTATTATAGGCCTACTAGCTTCAGTGTTTGCTCCTGGTGACCGTGGGGGGGGGGGGGCCTCTATTTGGTTATTGGAATTCCTCTTAACTGTTAATTTTGAGGAAGCTTAGTTTTCTTCTTGATTATTATAATCAATATTTAATAGGCTCTTGAATTTGAATAATTCTACTTCCTTAATTTTATAATTAGTAAGTTATCTGATAATATAAAAATCTGGTGTGACTGATCGCACAGACACAACTTTCTCTTACCTTCGATAATCGAAAGTTGTGTTCTGTTCTTGTCACACTAGATTTTTTTTCCGACAGTACGGTACATTCGAATTTCAAGATGTAAAATTTATAAGAATAGGAACATATTTATATTTTGTTACCATTGCAACCATTTCTCCTATCTTTTCTATGAAGTACAAGAGTAAAGTGGCCTTCAGTTCGCGCAAATGTGGATGATCCGGTTAGAGTACAGGGGGGGGAGCAATTTTCCCCAATCATAATCACAAAGTCATCTTTGATTTCAAAACATGGCAGGCAGTGCCTGGAGCTCTCCTATATTTTCTCTCGTTTATTTATCTTAAAGTGAATATTTATACTACTCAACGCGACCATATTAACAGCCATTCCACCCCCATTGAGCATCTTATTAATGGTAACCAATATTTAAGTTTTATTGAGCCAAATTTATTTTAAAAAATCCATTTTTTTTTCTTTACTTTCTCTTACCTATATATATGTTAATATAAAGAGAAATTATTGGATTCATGTTAAAAATTCAATGTCGAGATTTTGACGGATATACACGTTTTGAGGTCCCCTGAATCCAAAAAAGTAGTTTTCTGGTCTGTCTGTGTGTCTGTGTTTCTGTGTTTCTGTGAAATATTTCAAGAACGAAAAGAGCTAGGAAGTTGAAATTTTATATTTAAAGTTAGGCAACCCCCTGGGACGTGACACGAAGCTTTTGAACAAAATCGGCCAAAAAGTACTAGTACTTTACTGATGTACTTTTTGAATTTTTTTCGATTTTCTCAAAATTTGCTCAAGCAATTTTGATAAAAATTCAAAACTCAATTATTTTATAGATGCTCTTTAAAATGTATATTCTCACTTTCCCTTTCACATCTTCTGAAAACCACCTTACTCTTGTACTTCATAGGAAAAAGATAAGAGAAATGAGTATTCTCCTTTATATTTTCGCTATTAGTCGAAAAATTAGTCAGGAGTTTTAATTATTTATTAAATAAAATCGTATTAAGGTCACCGGGGACTGAAAAAGTTTGGGGAAGACATTAAAATATTTTCATTTATCACAGGATATGTTGTGGCAGTCCGCTGAAGGCGGTTGCGCTCCCTGGACTCCCTTTCTCGCCGAAGGCGAGCAAGTGCATCAAATTTATTCTTTCTCACTGCCGAAGCAATTGCAAAATTTTAAAGTGCATAATGGATAAGCGGAAAAATATAAATATGAAAATCAAACACATGAACGAGTAGATCTATTCTTGGACCGTTGAAGAGGGTGTTATATTCAAGAAGACAAAACAATTTTTAAAAAATTATCTTGATTTATTTCAGAGTATTTTGGCTTGGCTGACAAGTATGCGCAATTGGACTTGACAGCCAAGCCAAAATACTCTGAAATAAATCAAGATAATTTTTTAAAAATTGTTTTGTCTTCTTGAATATAACACCCTCTTCAACGGTCTAAGAATAGATCTACTCGTTCATGTGTTTGATTGTAATTTACTGGACTAAACTAAAAAGTTTCGTTAAAATAAATATGAAATTAAATATTGATAAAAATTAATTTATATTTTTTTTCTTTGAATTCTAGAAGCCGACTAATCGCCTTCGAGAAGTGACATCATGAATGAGCACCTTCGAATCGGACATCGCCTTCTAGCCGTGCTTGCAGAGGGATCTCATCAAGGCAGTCTCTACAGCTGATTGCAGAGTCTAGCAGCTACATATCAAAAGTCTGTATGAACATTTCCGTGAGCGTAGAGTGAGATAGATTTACGATTTTCAAAATTTTTTTTCAATTTTCTCATTTCGGCCTAAATATTTTTAGATATTTTAACATAGGTGCATGGATAGGATGCTTTAATCATGTATTTCTCCCATTTCAGAGTCCGTGCCTTTTAAAGGTAATGAATGGGTGAATGGTCAATGTGCATAAGGTAAAAGTTGTCGATTGATAATAGTTAGGTAGATCTTACACAGTACCTCATTCATTTGTTGCCCAACGTTTGGATATCATCATCATCATATGAGACAATTCAAGTGTGCATGCATGTTTTAGCTATTATTAGAATATATAATATTAGGTTATAAGTTTTGCGTGTAAAATATATAAGGGGCTCTAATCTAACACTCTCTACTTTACTAAGTAAATATTAATGTTTAAAATTACACGCAATTCTTATTAGATTATTCAGAAATAGATAGGTTCTATATAGAGGGCGCTAAACATAATTAGAAAATCTCTACGCTCACGCATTGGTATATTATATTTTTTGGGGTTTAGGCCTTCTGTGTCGGAGTTCTTTGACGTTCTCTTGGATGTTGTTCAATTGTGAATTGATTCCTCAATTCTGGCATAGGGTGTTGTTGTTCTTGTTCCCCTTTAGTTAGGCAGGGCTCCCAGAGAGGATTCAATTCACCTTTGACCAATGTCCAAGGGTACTAGAAGAATTCCTCTATCCTTTTCCTTTTTCGCGTATTTGAGAGAAAGAGTGTTTTTCTCTTTCTCCGAGGCTCTTTGTCCGTCAGTGCTGAGTTCTGGGCCTTGGTTGTTTCAGGACAGAGTGAGTTAATGTTCAAGATGTTAGGAGTTCGTATAGGATGTTGTTAGCTTTTAGGGTTTCTTTTTTTTCAGCATGCATCTTGAACAACGACATTCTGTTTCTGAGATGAGCAACCAAGGGGGTTCTTCAGTATTGTATTGGCCGGGCTTCCATCCTAACTCGTGAATATTTATCAGATCAATTAACTCTGCTTCTTTTTAGCTCGCTAGTAAATAATATTAGGCAGGTGGGTGGAGATTAATTGATCTGAGTTTCTTTTCCTTTTTTACTTCCCTTGGGTTTGTGGGCGCGTTCCATTCGATTCGTTTCCGAATGATAATAAGAATGAAGGCTTACCTGCCTTCCGTGGAGTGTCCGCGTTTCGCGACCGTCTCAAGAAAGAAGAGGAACTTCATTTTAGAATTAGATGGCCGTCCTGGCCATAGCTAGTGGGTTTAGGTTAGATTTTAGGATCAAGCCTTCGTTGGGCCGAAAGAAGTAGTCTACATGGTAAGTTAAAGAAATTTGAAATATTTCTCAATATATTCATTTGTTATAAATTAATTGTATTTCTCCATTTGTTTCAGATGGTTAGGGTGGAAGTGGGGGCTGAGATCGGCGAGATTCTTCACTTGCAACGCAATGAAACCTTTCTGGTAAGTTGAATAAACATAAAATTGATCACTTTATAAATTAAAGAAGGAGTAATAATTCATATTTTTTTTATTTTCTTTTAGATTCGCGAGATGGAACATTTTTTTAGGTATACAACTTTATCAAAAAAATAATAATACAAATAAATAAATGAGTTGCATACTCTTAGAGCAATTTGAGATATAATATAACAGAGCTGAATATTTTGCAAATGTTATATTATGTTATGGTTATTGTCCGTGTGAGTGAAAACCAGTGTGGATTTGTTCAGAAGAGATGGACAACTGATGCTATTTTTGCTTTACGTCAACTTATGGAAAAAACGCGAGCTGGACAGAAAGGGCTGCACGTCGCATTCCTTGACCTTGAAAAAGCGTTCGATAGGCTACCACATGAGCTCATCTGGTACAGCTTTTTAAAATCCAATGTCTCTGAGGAATATGTCTACTGGATACAGAGCATGTATTAGGGAACTTCAAGCAGAGTCAGATGTCCGGCAGTAGTCTCCGAACCGTTTCCCATTACAGTTGGCGTCCACCAAGGTAGCGCTTTCTCATCGCTGCTCTTCATCATCTGTATGGATGTCATCACTCTTCAAAGACCCCACCCGTGGTGCCTCATTTACGCCAATGGTGTAGTGCTGAGTGAGGAAACTCGCGACAAACTTGAATATTCCGTAGGCATCGAAGCATCGCCTCGCCCAATACGGTCTGTGTATTAACCTACGCAAGACCAAATACATACAGTACTCTCAACAAACTTGCAGATCACGTAATACTTGATGGCCAGGCGCTTCCTGTCGCAGTTTTCGCTCCCTTGGCTCGAGGGTCACTGATGATGGGTAACCAACGGGTGAGATTGTCCGGCGTATAAATGCCAGTTGGCTTAAATGGCGAGAATGCACCGGAATCCTTTTCGACCGACGGATGCGGATTTATTTGAAGTCGGCAATCTACCGGACGATTGGTCTGTATTCGTCCGAGACATGGATAGGCCTCTACGAAGAGAAGTGAATCGGGGCTGCATGTGATGGAGATGCGGATGGTCAGCTGGCCACTTGGTGTCACCAGACTTGACCGCATCCCCAATGACACCTTCAGGAGCAGGTTTGGAATTGCGCCAATCACTGACAAGATGTGCGAATGGCGTCTCCCCCGGTTTGGATACGGGGCTCCTCGAACGACAAGGCAGAGGAGCACCTAGGATGACTTGGCTTCATCGGGTCAAGAGAGATACGACCGAGCTTGGCCTGTCGGATATGGGGGGGGGAGTGGATGGAGAGAGTGAGGACCGCCGACCCCGCACCGCGGGAATAATAAGGGTGAGAACAGAAGAAGATATTGTTATGATTAGCATGAAAGTTTTACAATTTGGTTGTTGTTTTTTTTATCTACAAAACCTGTGAGCCCGAATGACCCAACGCAACTATTTTTCATAAAATTTGCCAGAAATAAATGCATTAAAAAGAAAAGATTTATTTTTCATAACTCTTTTTTTTTTATTTTAATAAAATACAATTTACATACAATGACAATAAATTTCTTTATCTTAGTAAAATATAAATAAAATGGTCTGGGGAAAGCATGAATTCTATTATCCTAATAGCTATTTTATTAGAGAATTTTTTTTCTTATTGAAAGCAGAGTGAGAGCCTATTGCTATTGCTCTATGCTTTGACTTAAGTAAACTCAGAAACCGTGAAAAAATAATAATAGCAGGATTCCGTTATGAAGCGCAATCATGGCGAATCGCTTAGGTTTGAGCTTCCTCTATATTCTAATGGCCTATAATATAATAAAGCCCAGTCAGTGATGCTGTCGCCTGTAAATCACAAGCTTTATCACTAGAGAGAGAGATAACTGCTAATTGTTTTGCTCGGAGGCACGAGACCAGCGCGTGTCTCCCAATTCGGCATACAAAAGGGCGAGAAAAATATTCGCAAGCCATGTTTGGCCGGGATTTTAATTATTTTCTCTTTATATATAGCGCTATAATAAATATAAATTTAAAGTTATGTCTTTTTTTTATTTGAAAAAAACATTTTTTTCTCGCTATTTTTCAAATGGAAATGAAAAAGACTCAGCCAAGGGGAATAAAATTGTTTTTCTGGAAATGATTTTTAACGCAAGTAAATTTACTATTGTAGAAGTCATGAGTATTATCTGTACTCGCTTGATTTCTGACTATCCTGAAGAAGAATTCAACGTTTCAATTTCACCCTCCTCAGGATTTTCTTATAAAAATACTCCATGTCTAAAATTTTTTGTAATGAAATTAATATTTTTATCTGAGGCCATTTGGACCCTATTCTTTATATTATAATTGGTAGCCAATATCATTT
>JAKCPI010026965.1:0-14912 GCA_023213315.1 Euborellia annulipes
CTGGTGTGACTGGCGCACAGCACACAACTTTCTCTTACCTTCGGTAATCGAAAGTTGTGTTCTGTGCTTGTCACACCAGATTTTTTGTGTCGAAATATATTTAGTTTCCGCCAATATATTAGAAATTTAAGATGTCAAAATTATAAACATGGCAAAATATTTATATTTTGTTACCATGGCAACCATTTCTCCTATCTTCCCTATGAAATACAAGAGTAAAGTGTGCTTCAAACAATTTTGAGGGCAAAACGAGAATATACATTTGAAAGAGCATCTAAAAAATAATTGATTTTTGAATTTTAATCAAAATCGTTAGAGCGAATTTTGAGAAAATCGAAAAAAACTGAAAAAGTACATCAGTAAAGTACTAGTACTCTTTGGCCGATTTTGATTAAAAGCTTATTTTTCCGGTCCCGGGAGGTATTTAACTTAAATATAAAATTTCAGCCTCCTCGCTCAATTCCTTCATGCTTAAAATTGAACACACACACACACACACACACACACACACCCCCACACCCACACACACACACACACACAGACAGACCATGTCGCGAAAACCACTTTTTTGGATTCAGGGGACCTCAAAACGTGAAGATCCATCAAAATCTCGACATCGAATTTTTGACATGAATCCAATACTTTCTCTCTATATATATATTACATATATACATAGGTAAGAGAAAGTAAAAATTTCAAGAAAATGATTTTTTTGAATTATAATTTTTAGATTTTGAGCTTAAATGGCCCGGCCCCTTCAGGAAAAAAAATTTCAAGAAAATGATTTTTTATTGAAATTTTAACCATGAAAATTATTTTTTATTAGTTGGAACGCAAAGGGCCCGGGCCCCGGGGATATAGCCCCCCTGCCTGCGACCCTGGGTGTTACAGATAATACATAGATACGGATATATGGCCAATATCTAAATTTTTGTTTGAAAACGTGCGTCGCATAAATAGAAGAATTAAAAAAAGAAAATATCATACTATATAATAAAAGCCTAAGAGCGTGTCCGATGTGTGAAACAACCAATCAGGCCTCAGGGATAGCGCTGATTGGCGAAATACAGAGAGGGCGGAGCCGGAGAGGCAAATTCAAATTTTTTTTTAACCAGGAGAGATATCAATTTGGTTTCTTCCCTAAAGCCTTCCCTTGATAAGAATCTAAATTCGTTGTTTCAGAGTTTTTTTTAAATTCGGCAGCACCCCCCCCCCCCCCAATTTTTTAATTCTTCTATATCTTCAAATATTAACATGCTTTTTTGGATTTAAAATTCTTCAATGAATATCTATCAAGGGATTTAAAAGTTTAAATATTTTTTGTGTAATTGCCCCCCCCCCCCCCCGAAATTTTTAATTCTTCTATTTCTTCAAATATTAACATGGTTTTATGGATTTAAAATTCTTGAATGAATATCTATCAAGGGGTTTAAAAGTTGAAAGATTTTTTGTGTAATTGCCCCCCCCCCCCCCCGAAATTTTTAATTCTTCTGTTTCTTCAAATATTAACATGGTTTTTTGGATTTAAAATTCTTCAATGAATATCTATCAAGGGGTTTAAAAGTTTAAAGATTTTTTGTGTAATTGCCCCCCCCCCCCCCCGAAATTTTTAATTCTTCTGTTTCTTCGAATATTAACATGCTTTTTTGGATTTAAAATTCTTCAATGAATATCTATCAAGGGGTTTAAAAGTTTAAATATTTTTTGTGTAATTGCCCCCCCCCCCCCCGAAATTTTTAATTCTTCTGTTTCTTCAAATATTAACATGGTTTTATGGATTTAAAATTCTTGAATGAATATCTATCAAGGGGTTTAAAAGTTTTAATATTTTTTGTGTAATTGCCCCCCCCCCCCCAGAAATTTTTAATTCTTCTATATCTTCAAATATAAACATGCTTTTTGGATTTAAAATTCTTGAATGAATATCTATCAAGGGGTTTAAAAGTTTAGACTTTTTGTGTAAATGCCCCCCCCCCCCCGCCCCGAAATTTTTAATTCTATTTTTTCAAATATTACCATGTTTTTTGGATTTAAAATTCTTGAATGAATATCTATCAAGGGGTTTAAAAGTTTAAAGATTTATTGTGCAATTGCCCCACCCCCGAAATTTTTATTTTAAAATTCTTGATTTTTTTTAATAGGTCCCTGTCCGCCTGATTTCATTTGCATGCCCGTTGGCTCGAATCAGTTTATTAAAGGGAAATTTAGGCTTGCTTCTTGCCCGTAATTTTCTCATGGCCTTCAAAACCCAGAGGCCGGGCAGGGCGAATACTCAAATTTTAAACTTGATTCATTGTATTTTCATTTAGGCAAAAATAATATGGGCTTTAAAATTAAGAGAAAAACTACTGATCACGCACCGAGACGCCGCCCGCCAGGGCCAAGTTGAGATGGGCGCGGCGAAGCCGCGCCTTTCTCAACTTGTATTAATATATAAGCATTTTTTTAAATAAAACTTTTGTCTTTGAGAGGGCCGGGGCCCTAGGGATTCAGATATATCCGGTATTTTAAAAATATTTTTGTGTAAGGGAGCGTACAAATATTACGTAATGCAATTTGGGGGGATGGGGGTCTCGTAAAACGTTACCATGTGTTTCAAGAGGGGGTTGAACAATGCGTTAAGTAACCGGTATTTTAGCGACTTTCCGGTACTTTGCGCAAAACATAATTGAGACTTTTAAATAAAAATGGCCACTTGAGCGTTACGTAACGTCTAGGAGGGGGGGGGGTCAAAAATTGCGTTACGTAATACTTGTACGCGCCCTAAGGGGGATGGGGGATTTTTAAAAAATGAGTTTCCCCCTCCCAAAAAAAATTTCTATATACGCTCCTGGTCTATATTATAATATATACTATCATAAAAATACAAAATCTAACTGTCATTTCGATTAGTAACGAACGTATGGATTTGGCCTAAAAAGTAAAAGACTTAAAAAAAAATATATTTTTTAGAAGTGGGGGGATTGGTCCCTCCTGATAGGAAATATTTTTCTGTTTTATTTATCTGAAAAATAAAAAAATAATATCTAAATTTTTCAAATTTCATAAAAAAAAAAAAAACTTATTTAATAGTAGGCTAATTAAATAAATGAATTTGAAAAGAATTTTTGACATCAAAAAATATTTAATTTAATCAAATTTTATAATATTATACATGACTATGAATCTAAAATTATACATTTTTAGACACGTTAGGTCAATTATATATTACAATATGATCACTTAGTTTTTATTAATTTATTTTGGACACCAATTCATCCATCTAGAAATTGAATCAGTTAAAATATATTTATATATAACATTTTAATATATATTGAATATATATGTATTTTTATATACATTTATATTATTATTTATACATTGACTGTGATCTATGTTCATATTAACATAGAGTTTATTTTTATTAATATAAATCAGTGGCGTTTTCAGGAGGTGATTTAGGGGGCTGCTCATTAAAAAAAATTTCTTTAAAAACAATTATAAGAGATGAAAAAAAAAATGAATTGGAAATTTCGCATTTACAAAATTTATTAACCCCCAAACCAAAATCATAGTTACGCCACTGATAAGTATAAATAAAATGTATATATATATATTTCACTTTTTTGAAAAATGTTTTTTTTTCACATGGTAAGCTTGTTGGTTTTAATTTTTTTTTCATAACAAATACTTAAAGTTTTCGGTTTTTTTAGTAAGAAATTAACTTCCTACTTTTTATTTATTTATATAGGATGATACAAAAGAAACGCCTGTTTTGAACCACCTACCAGTTTTTTGTTCGATTTCAACTGTCAACCGTAGGCTCTAGTTGAAACATATATATGGGAGAAACTAAAGTTAAACACAATGTCATATTTTTAATAAATCATTAAACTTTATGAAATTATGTTTTTAATTTCTTTACATTTTTTTTTGAGCATTTTTGATTTTAATTATAAGCAGGGCCGCCGTCAGGGGGGGGGAAATCATTTAATTTTTTCCTCCAAATTGCATATATTTTAAATTTTTGGGGAGCTACCGGGTCCTGATTATTACATCGATTCATTATTATTAATAGTTTTAACAGGTCATTCAATAGGTCCGTAGGATGACATATAACGTTATATGGCGTTACTAGAATTTTTTTCATATGATTTTTATTTAGTACTAACCTTCAAACGATACGTATAAATTTGACAGTAATCTAACTATTGATTCGTGAGTTATAGAATTTTTTCCGAGTTTTAATAAAGCATTGCTTCGAATTGCTTACCCATCCACCATATTCTCCAGATTTAGCCCCCAGCGACTTTTTTCTGTTTTCAGATCTCAAAGGAATGCTTGATGGGAAGAAATTTAAGTCCAATGATGGTGATCACTGAAACTGATGCCTATTTTGACGAGAAAGATAAATTTAATTCTGAATCCGACCCACTAATTAAATCTGAAATTAGATATTTAATTAACAGAGCTGATTGCGATTTCTCGCATTTTGAAGGGGGGTTTTAGGGGGGACCGCATGTTTCGAAATAATTATCACCATTGGACTCACGGTTGGTCATAGAGTCCAAATCCGTCGAATTCACGTTTTTGATGGAATTTTTTTTTTTATTGCGAAGCAGATAAATTATAAAACTGTTTCTTGAATATCTCCGCAACCAAATGACCTAGCGCGATGATTATGGGCGCAAACTTTAGAGGAGATTCTGCTCTTTCTGATAGCCCATTCAGCTTTCCAAATAACCTGCAATTGAGGGAGAAAATGCCACGTCACGATTGAAATAACAGACCTACGGTGTAGCCCATAAGCGTCCAAAAATCAAATTTAATTCTGAATCCGACCCACTAATTAAATCTGAAATTAGATATTTAATTAACAGAGCTGATTGAGATTTCTCGAATTTTGAAGGGGGATTTTAGGGAGGACCGCATGTTTCGAAATAATTATCACCATTGGACTCACGGTTGGTCATAGAGTCCAAATCTGTTTAGTTCACGTTTTTGATGAAAATTTTTTACTATGAAAGTGGTATCAAAAAGTTGGAAAATCGCTATACTCTTTGTATCGCCCTCGAAGGCAACTATATTGAATAATAAAATCGAGTTTTGTCAAAATTTTGTCTTTTTTTCTTACTTATCCTACGGAATTATTGAATGACCTGGTAGAATTGTTAGTCTAGCGACCACATGTTTTAATCGTGAAAGGCTTTTATCAAAACGGAGAGGCCCCTATTTTTAATAAAGACTGAAGCCTTAGGGGGTGTTAGGCTGTATAGCTTAAACCACCTCCAATCCAGAGAAAATATATTTAAAAAGTTTCATTAATGTTTCTGAAATAGTTTATTAATTAATTTTTGATAATTTAAAGCAGATCCTGAATGCCAGTCCTGTTTCAATGAACAAATCGTTGATACATTTGGTGTTTCATTCAAGCCGAAAATCGAACAAAGTCTGAGAGATGCCATATAACTTTCTTTTGATACATTTTCATGATTGAAACGCCGGATAATAAAAATGATAAAAACAGTATAGTCATGCGAACAAAAAAGTATCGAGGATAATTCAAAACCGGCGAACTTTGAAATCACTCAGTGGTTAATTGAAAAATTATATAAATATAAGTTAAAAATGAGATGAGTTTTTTTTATTTATATAAAAATATTATTACCTAATATTTACACGTTTATATTTATTAAAAATTTAAAAAAAAATATGATCATTTTATATGAAGGGATGGAAAAGAAATTTGAGCTTTCTTATATTTTTCCAAAATAAGAATCGAAGAAAAAAAAATATTAAGCGATAAAAACATTTTTCATTACATGATATAAATATATACTATATAAGTTGAATGTCTATTTACATTTAACAAAATTAACAGGTAAAAAAATAACAGAGCAGGATCATTTTATTAAGCGAAGAGTAAGAAATTAAAAAAAAAATTAAAATTAATTTTTTTTCTTGTTAAAAGAAGGAATGTTAGGGGTTGGAAAGGAAGGGAAGGATCTGACCTTATTCGGCTAGTAGAGGAGCTCAGATCAAAGCCGAACCCGGCCCTGGGGGGTTCCCTCGGGATCAGAGCGACATTCATTCATTCATCCTGGTGGGACATTGGCCGCAAATCGCCCCATACCCTTTTTCCGTCCCTCCAATCATGTTCCCATGTCACAAGGGACAAATATAAAATATCAGATTGAGGCAAAAACATTTTATTATTATTTGATTTATTAATGAAAGAAAAATTAAATAAATACAAAATTTTATTAAAACTTGCCCTATTATTTTCGAATTGAAACTTTCATTAAAATTGTGCGTTTATTTGAATTAAATAGAGGAATTAGTCGAAACAAAATAAAAAAAATTCATTAGAATTTACACCAGGGATGTCCAACTTTCTAAGTTCTCTGGGCTATTCTGATAGAAGATTGTAGTTTTGAGCCATAAAATAACACTAACGATAGTCATGGATAAAAATCGTAGAATATATAATAAAGTACTTAAATTAAGTATGGCCGCTTGCTGTTCACGGATTTTGGACAAAAAAAAACCTAGGTTATTGATGAAATTTAATTAGTTTCATAAATAAAACAATATCTAATACGTAATACAATCTAATGAACAAAACAAAACATTAAATTTTCATCTAATTATAGATAAATAAATTTCACAAGGCTACGTTTCAAAAGGACTAAATAACTTAACCTTGTGGCCTATGGCGTATTTCAAAGGTATACGTCATCTTCACAACTATGACACAAATAACAATCTTATTTATATTCATCGTAGATGGCAGCATTGTATCTTATTTTACTAAAGATGGCAGCACTGTATCTTATTTTACTAAAGATGGCAGCACTGTATCTTAATTTTACTAAAGATGGCAGCACTGTAAAATAAGTTACAGTACTACCATCTACGAAGAATATAAATAGGATGTTAATAAATATAATAGTCAGTTTGTGTCATAGCTCCGAAGAGGAAGTATTAACGTCGAAATGCGCATTAGCTAAAATAAAATCCTTTTAACATTGTGTTATTTATTTTATCTGTAATTACGCCTAGATGATAATTTCATTAAATTTAAGACTGTTTCAACTAATGCCAACTGTGAATTTTTTGGATTATATTAAAAAAACTAATAATTTGGCATTTAATTTTGATTATAAGCTAGCTGAGTTGCCCGAGATTTTTTTTTTAATGGAAACTTAAAGAGCTAAGGCTTGGAAGCTCACTCTTCTAAAATTCGCCTTAATTCTAATAAATAAAATTTTTTTAGTATTACCCCGTCTCATGTCTTAGCCACTATATTTATGGCTGGTCTTTGTCCTGTTCCACCCATTTATCAAAATAATGAAATGTTAGTCTAGTTTCTTAGATGGCAATCATTCTAAACCTGTAGCCATTATATTTGTTCTTTTTTACCTAAGAATTATGTTTTTATGGAATAGCCGTCTTACATTTTAGTAAATCATTTTTGAAAAAAACATCGACTATTTTTTAGAATATTAAAAACTAATACCACCACAATTAATGTTTTTTTTTTTTTTTTTTTAATTAGTATTTACAGCTTTGCCATTTTTAAATAAATACTTTTTCTCCATACGCAACGGAAGACCTTTGGAAAGAATCGTTAATAATAATTAGGGGGTAACACCTTGCTTGGCTTTCTTCTCGAGGGGCACCACTAATCGTTACCCTTTCACTTTGTTAAAAGTGAAAAAAAAGAAATCCAATTGTATTTGAAATGAAAAATTAACTAAATCTCTAATATTAATAAAATAAATTTTTAAATAACTAAAACTTTCTTATCTTTTGATTAAAATAAGGCCTTTCCCTCTTTTGTTGGGATTAAATTTTAATGAAAAACAGATTTCAAACTGAGTGAGAATCAAGTTTTTCATTATATGTTCAATTTCAGAAATCTTTCTCAGCATCAGTAAATATAAACAATTTTTAATTAACTAACAAAGCTTGTGTACCTTGCATTTTATTGTCAAGACGATCCATTATAAATTGCCAAAGGAGTGAAGAATTTTTTTTTCTTTTTTTTGGCTTGAAATTACATCATGAGGAACAATAGAAAGAAATAAGATTTGTGTGAAATAGAAGAAGACTCTCAATCTCAAACCAATTCAAATTTAATTTTACTCCTTTGAATAAAAGTAAATTTGGATTTCCACTTTTCAAAAGTTCAAATATCGACTTTATTTATTTATTTTTTTTTTTTTATTTAAAAAATGAAATTCTAAAATTTTTATTTTAAGGGGGAGTAAGAGTGGTCGCCTAAACTTACTTAAAAAAAAACTAAACTATTTTAAGGAAATTTTCATTGCATTTTTTTTTTAATGAATCAAATTCAAAGAAAGTTGTAATTATTTTTTTAATGACTTATTAAAAAATTGTGGAAATTAATTTAATTTTTTTTTAATCAAGCAAATACAAACAACCCAATAGTTAAAAAAAAAAATTTTAACCCTTTTTAGCTACTGAGGCTATTTAGGCCCTAAATAGCCCCTCAGCTGGCTCGGGCCCTCCTACGGCAGACCCTCGCCCTAAAGTCCTCTATAAGACTGCAAAATTTCGTTTCAAAATTCCAAGTTGGGAAGTTGGTCAAACAGAGTGTGACAGATGGATGGACAGACGGACACTCCGCGATTATAATATATAATATACTACAGATGAGGCCGGTCGAGCTAGAATTTTCCCGGGCTGCTGTGACTTCCCAATCCGGCGCTGATTTAGGGTATGACTTTATTTTATAAATTTCAAATCACATTATACCGATGGCTCCCGGGAGACGTTCCACAAGCTGATTGCTCGGGGTCGCCAATCCCGAGCTTTCGCCGCGCTTGTCATTGCTTAACTGCAACGACTTTTCTCTGTTGCCCCCCTGGCTATTTTTTTTTTTTAATTTAAAAATGAATTTATTATTATTATTAATCACATATTAATTAAGAAAAATTTAAAGTAAGCTTAGATGATTTATTTAAAATTAACTGGCAAATAGTTCAGCACTCTTGCAAAAGATGGCAGGTTATTCTAAAGCCGGTGTTATCAGATCCCCTATTAGCCTATATCTGTATATTTATATATTTTTATGCTTTTGTAAATTATAAGTAATATATAATAACATTTATAAAGTATTAATTGTTAAAAGATCAATGAAAATAAACTAAATGCATTCAATTATAACGCCATCTTAGCGGCAAAAACATGCGTAACAGCTTCACTCCTACTCTGCCTTAAGAAAATAAATTTTTTTTTACACTCGATTTTTTAAAAATATTCTTTCTTTCTCTAAATAATTATACTGTATTATATTATTAACCCATCTTATTTAATCCGGTTCAAATGAGTTTTTTTTTTTTTGCTGAGTATCCAAATTAAAATCCCTCCTTTCCTTTGGACAAACTTTCAAATTTGACTGCCAAAATTGTAGGATATCTTCGAAATTTAATATCCCTATTTCAATGGAGTACTAATTTTAATCAAGTGTATATATAGAGAAATCTAAAGAGAGAGAGAAGGGAGGGGGAGGATTTCTAAAGACTTTGTCGGCCAGAAGAAAATTCACTGAACCCGAAATGAAATAACTAATGAAATAAACTAACAAACTTTCTGATATTATCTTTTATTTTTTTTTTCCCCCGAATAAAACTTCTCCATTTAAAAAGAAAAACTTATAATCCAATGGTTTAATTTTTAATAAACACCTTTTGTTATAAGTTCTTCTTTTATTAACTAAAAAAAAAAAAAAAAAAAAATTAAAGCTAATAGGATAATTTGTAGCTCACGAATTCTGAATAGATTCGGCACTTTTTACCCTAAATCTTCCGTGTAAAAAATAAATGAAAATAGATGCCCCGGCAAAGCTCTCGGCCGCTCTGATTGCTTTTAGACCGAAATACAAAAGATATTTTGGCTTTTTAGAATGGATATAATTATTTTCCAAAACTCTCGAAATCAAATTCATACAAAACTCGCTACAAAAAAATTAATTAATTAATAATAAATAAATTTTTTTAAGATTTAGGTGGTTAGATTAAATTCTTATTAATTTTCCTAGGGCGAAATGCAACGATGTCCCTCATTTCTATGGTTATAAGACAAATAAAAATGCAGCTTTTTTTTTAAAGGCGACTAGATAAATTCACAGCACCATATTTTTTTTTTATTTATTTTTTTAAAATACCCGCATCTGAATTGGACTTTTCCAATAAATAGATTCCCTGCTTTATGGAAATTTTAAAGGCATTCAATTCATTCATATTATAGTAGATATTATTAACAAA
Organism: Euborellia annulipes; assembly: GCA_023213315.1. Classification (NCBI taxonomy): domain Eukaryota; kingdom Metazoa; phylum Arthropoda; class Insecta; order Dermaptera; family Anisolabididae; genus Euborellia; species Euborellia annulipes. Next base: position 10,272 of record JAKCPI010026965.1, read on the forward strand.
AACATTTTAGGTAGGTATCTAGTGGTATATGTTTTTATACGCATAGAGAAAAGGTAAGTACTAGGGCTAAAAACATACGTACATGATTATTGGTGCATTATATCTTGACTTTGTGACATAAATCCGCCCATCATTAAAAAAAAAAATTCATTTTGAAAAATCAAGATATAATTATTTTAAAAATATATATCTATATATTTTATATTTTGAGTATTTATTTTTTGGCTCATTCACAATTATTAAAATATCCATTTGGTCAGAAGGACCTGCAAGGCGTTTTTTTTTTTTTTTTTTTTCATTATGTAAATTTATCATTCGAAAAGGAAGAAGGGAATTGGAAAGATTAACAGAGGTAATATGTCATCATATACTTCTTTACAAAAAACAGATCCGTCTTAAAATTGGAATTTTTGTATACCATCATCCTCAAAAGTTTTGGCCCAAGAATACTAACTATAAAACTCGAAATCATCGGTGTCTATTGTCATCCAACTTTTAAAAGAATTGGTTTTTTTTTTTTTTTTTGAGGATGATAATAAATTTTTTAACAAAATATATTTTTGGAGTTAGGCACTTCTACTTCCATCTATTACCGCGTTAATTTTTCTCTCGGAGCACATACTTATATCTATTTGTTACGGAATGTTTTGAAATAATTAATTGAAAAATGTAGGATACACCACAGGCTACTCTTTAGATTTCTTGGATTATTAAAAAATTTTATAAAAAAAAATTCAAATTAAATTCAAGACTGGGAACCGGAGTGTCTAGTATCCAAGATCTAATATTTAATCAGCAAGCCATAATTTAATGATAATAAAAATAATTTCCAAAAATATTATTATTATTATTATTTTTCAAGTAGAAATTAAAAATTTTTTATTTCATTTTCTATTTAATAAAAAAAATATAGCACTACTATTGTATAATACAGTAGATAAATATACGACTTCTAAATATAAACACGATTGAAAAATCTTTTTATAAATCAATATAGATGAGAGCTTTTCAAACTGAAGATTTCAGTTCATACATGATAATTCGCTTGTATTTAAAGGTCGCCCACATATTACGTCACGTCCGATATTCTAGATTGTTCTCAGTTTTTAACATGCGTCTATTGATTTCCCATTATCATTCCCATTTTCCAATTATTAAGTTAAATTAATTTTAACCTTTGATTGAATAATTTTCAGTTAAAAGCCTACGATCCGAAAAAAAAGTTTCACTTGCATCGTGGCTTCATAAAACAACACAATTATTTTTTTTTTTTTAGTAAATTTTCCCTCCTGACTCAAATAGTCACTCCATTTTTCCTAATTTTTTTTTTTTTTTTTTTTAATATTTTCGAGTTTCATCCCATCTTTTCAAACTCAAAAAATTGTAAAAATTCAACTTTGAATTGTGTGATGTCACACTTAAAGAAACCCCGAGACCCCTATGTCACAATTAGAAACGTTGTGTATAGGGAGCGCTACAATTAAGTCCCCACCTGGTAGCTAGAGCCTTAAGTATATGGCATTATATAGTGAAATAATTTTAAATTTTTGCTCAGGGGCCCACATCTTGTGGGTACGTGGATGGCGACCACGAGCTGCCCGAGCTGGGACAGGCAGTTCTTCAGTTCTTCTGTCTTTTCCTCTTTTCAACAGGCGTCAGACCTTGCGACGGGCCGGCCTGTCCTATTTCTTCCGGTCGTAAAAACGTATGATAGGGTTGGAGGGAAAGAGTGAGGTCCGCCGACCCCGCATCCCGAGACATTAAGGCCTAGCTATCAGGTGGGGACTTGATTGTGGCGCTCACTGTAGAGACCCCTAACCCTCCTAATGTGTTACGTTATATGTGGACGACCCCTTAGTAGAGAAATCAGTCCAAACTAAATTTATTATAAATAGAGGCGTATTTATTAAGGGGTAAGAAGCGCAGATTCTAGAAAGTTTTAATATATTTTTTGTATAGTTCATAATTAAATATTTAGTTTTAATGTTTTTCTGCACCCACGAACTCAACCAACCTAAATCCGCCCCTAATTATATTTAAAAAAAAAATCATCTTGAAAATACCCTTTTATTCAGTCTGGGTTCACTAAAAATATCTTAAAGTTTGAAAAGCTCTGATATAGATTATAAAAATTACTTATCAAATTGTTGTTGAAAATAAAAGAGGGGCGAGCATGGATAATTTTTTTTTTTTTTAACCCAAAGACCCTTTTGGGTTTCTTTTGCCCCTTCTTTCTTCCTTAGGGTTAAGTAAAAAAAAAACCTTTTAATTTTTTTAGATGGTTGTTTTTTTTTTTTTTTTCTTTCCCCACAAGGGGCAATTTGTCCCGGCTCTGCTTTTTTTTTTAATAAAAAATTATACTTATCAAATTTTTGCTAACATTTTTTTTATGAAATAGGATTAAGTGAATTTTTTAAGATTATTCTATTTCTTTCTTTCTTGTTTTTACAGATCTTGTTTGTTCGTTTAAAATATAATGATGACATACCCTCGTTGCTGTTCTCCTTGAAATAGCAACATATTTTTAATTTACTAATTTTTTTTTTTTGTGTCTTACCCGAGAGAGAGTCACATTTAAGGGATGGGGGAGGGGGGGGGCTATTTTCAACATTTATCGGTTCACAACACAGTCTCATTTGTGCATGTTCGTGGCCCATTGACCAGCGAATATCTTGAACTTCCGCCAGCTGTGCCGTTACGTTTTGTTACACTTGTGCCACGCACAAATAATTCTTTAAATGTCTCTCGAAATTGCCGGGACATACCGCAATAAATCGCAAAATTAATCGGATATGAGACAATAATAAAAAAATTCGTAAATAATATTAATACGTTAGCAATTTCATAATCTAGAATCTCGCGTATTGACGATGAGATTATATGTAAAACAGTGACAACTGCGAGCGGGATTTCTACTAAAAGAAAAACCGTAACTACGACAATGAGCATTAACGTTGTACAATTACTATCCAATAAACGTTTACATTCGGACTTTCGGTTTTCTTTAAAAAGCTTGTCCCGTTTGCGTTGTGCTTCACGCATCGCGCGAAATAGCAGCACATTTAGGACAACAAGTGTAACACAGGGGACCGCATGGACAAAGATCACACGAAAACTAAAATAGACCGTGTAGTAGAGGTTTACGTTGATGGTTTCCACCCATTCTGCCATTTGTACCATGCAAACGTGAACATGGCCATCAGGAGTGCGAACCGTCAAAGGCCGGTAGACCTGATCGAAGAACCTGGAAATTTGATGAATTACTGCCATCATTCCAATACCGGCAATGGCTTTCAGAACACGAGGCATCGTACACCAGGTACGGGCTACTGGAGCATGACACACGTACACGTATCTGCAAGAAACAAATATTCATGGTTAACAACAATATCGATAGAAAATTCTAAAGATTTCTAAATAAAATTCTTGTTCTTGTGTATAATTTGTTTATTCTGTGGATAATTTGTTTTATCAACCGATTGATCAACGATCCAAAACCGTCGAGTTTTTTAAAAATATTAAAAATCCGGCTCGAAGGACCAAATTAAAAAGTTTTTTATCATTATCTCTGCAAACAAAGGAGCTATTCTTCTCAGGAATTAAAGAATTTCTTCCGCCTTTCATTACTGAGAAAAATACTACCAGCCATAGAATACCCTTATAAATAACAAATGAGCTCTCACAACGATTATGGACTCAAATGTTAGTGGATCTTTGGCTCTATCGGATACACCATCCCACTAAATAGAATGATCAAAAGTTAAGCGAAAAAATTAATGAATGATCTAATTTCAGATCTACTTAGTGGGTGAGGATCTGAATTATTCAAATATTTTTATAATATAATACAATTTTTATAATATCTGACAAATTAATATTTAAAAAGAAATTTTGATTTTTTTCATGTTTGAATTTTATATTAATTTATTATAACCTCTTTTCATTGAGTTGAAATTTATTTGCTATATTATTATCTATTATTATAGTATACTTAGTTTTCTAAATTAGATATTTTAGAATTTAAATTTCAAAAAAATCTCTATATAGACCATAAAAATTTAATCTAATTTAAATAATAATAACGACAACCAGCATTTTATTTAATTTAATTGGAATGAGACACACTATAAAATTCAGAAGAACCTACACAAAGTAAGTTTCTGAAAAAAAGAGAAAAACAATCCAAAAAATTCGTATTTATTTATATCACATCATCTTAATATCATATTTTTTTCTTTAGAGTTTATTTTTTAAATTAATAAATAAATATTTAAAATATTCCTCAGGTTTTTCATCTCTTTTGAGTCTTATGTTATACAATTTTATATTATTTATTAAATCCATCTCTGAGGTTTTTATTTATTTTTTCATTCCTTATATGGAATATTAAACCAACGAATTATATACAAGAAGCTAATGAGATGAAAATAAAAATCATCTTAATCCAATATTTATTTAAAGCATGAAATTATAAGTATTTTTAAATTTGAATATTAAAAAAAGAAAGGATCTTGAAATTTTTTCTCGGAATTAGCTGATTATAATTTATATTCAAAGTGGATGGAGACTTTACATTATTGAACAAGATGATATTTTTTCTTTTCAAGTTGTGTAGATCATGCAATAATAGGATAGTCATAA
>JAKCPI010026967.1:0-23831 GCA_023213315.1 Euborellia annulipes
CTATTATATATTACTTCATAAATTAATTTAAAAAAAAAAACGAAATAATTTAACAAAAGTTAGTATCAAAAAAATTTGTTAAGTTAACGGAATGATATTTGTAGAATATTAAAAAAAAATGCTGTTTTTGTTTTATTTTCTCAAACAAAAACTGCATTTGTTTATTAAAACTCTGTTGTATTATTTTAAGAAAGGTGGGATATGTTACAATACCATTACAATGTTTTTCCCAACTACTGAGAGAGAGAGATTTTTGGAATAATAAAATTAAAGTCCCAACCAGAGGCACACGTGTTGATATTTCCACAGAAATGCAAATCTTGGATTATCAAATCCACACGGTGTGGGCCTGCTTAGTAAGAAAGTGTGACGTGATCATCAAATATTATAAAATGTCTTAGACGAGGAATTGAATCTCTTTGTATTGTATGGCTCAGTCATTCCGTATTCAATTTCGATATATTTTTTATTCCAATAATGTCCGCTATAGTGTCAAAGAACAAATCAACAACTCGCTACCTTTAACAATGATTTGAAAAATAAAAATCTGGTGTGACTGGCGCACAGCACACAACTTTCTCTTAGCGAAGGGTAAGACCGTCCTATCACACCAGATTTTTGTACTGAAATATATTTAGTTTCCCATAGGACCTTAGTTACAAACTTGCATTTTTAAATATTGATTGCTTGAAATAAACTATGGTTATTTTTCAAAATTTTAATCTCATATACACAATAGAGAATCGTAAATAAATACAAAATTTCATAAGAATTGGAAAAAATTTTATCAATGTGTAAAAGTTCCAAAGGGGATCCCCCCCCTTTGAACCTAAAATAACATCTAAATCCCCATAGGGATTTAACATTGGCTCTATGGAAGAAAGAGCCGGAAAATGAATTTGAAAAATCTGAAATCTTTCCTATGAAATGTACAAAAGTAAAGTGTGCTTCAAAAGATTTCAAGGGTAAAGGTTTTTTTTTTTATTATTTGAACCAGGGCCCGTTTAGCGGGGCGTGTACGGAGACACACACCAAACCAACGGCCTGGCGTAGCCACTGGCACCGTGAGTTACATCATTTCCTACTCTACCCTCCTCCTACTTTCTTCTCTAGCTAGTGAACTAATTACTGGCCAAGGCTCCTACCAACCTCTATGCTAGGAGGAGTCCTAGTTGAGGAGGACCCTCAGCACGGCGTGTAGCCTACCCTTCGAAGAAGCATCACTGAGAGGGAACCTCTTTACGCCCTTCCACAGGAGGGAGTCACAGCAACCCCCCCTCGTAGAGGGCGGGAGGGTATTGTGGTAAGATCCTATATTCCAATCCAGGGTTGTTGAGGATTTGTTTACATTAAATAAATATTTTTATTTAATGAAAACCGCACGCCAAGGATTTGAACAGGGATCTTCTTTGCAGAAGCTGACACCCAGTCACACACCAGCGAGCCTCGGGTAAAGTGATAATATACATTTTAACGAGCATGTAAAAAATAACTGATTTTTGAATTTTTATCAAAATCGTTGGAGCGAATTTTAAGAAAATCGAAAAAGTTCGGTAAAGTAAAGTCACTAAAGTACTAGTAATATTTGGCCGATTTTGTTCAAAAGCTTATTTTGAATGTCCGGAAGAAAACTTTGTAAAAGTACCTAACTTAAATATAACATTTCAATCCGGTAGCTCAATTCCATTATGGTAAAAATCGTTACACACAGACAGACAGACCAATTTGCGGGACCCACTTTTTACTTCTCTACCTATGTATATATGTAATATATATAAGAGAGAAAGTATGGATTCATGTCAAAAATCGATGTCGAGATTTTGACGGATCTTCACGTGTTGAGGTCCCCTGAATCCAAAAAAGGGTTTTCGCGACATGGTCTGTCTGTGTGTGTGTGTGTGTGCGTCGTGTGTGTCTGTGACAAATATCTCAAGAACGAAAAGAGCTACGAGGTTGAAATTTTATATTTAAGTTAAACACCCCCGGGACCGGAAAAATAGCTTTTAATCAAAATCGACCAAAGAGTACTGGTACTTTACTGATGTACTTTTTCAGTTTTTTTCGATTTTCTCAAAATTTGCTCCAACGATTTTTTTTAAATTCAAAAATCAATTATTTTTTAGATGTTCTTTAAAATGTATATTCTCATTTTGCATTGAAATCTTCTGAAGGCACTTTACTCTTGTATTTCATAGGGAAGATAGGAGAATGGTTGCCATGGTAACAAAATATAAATATTTTCCCATACTTATAAATTTTACATCTTAATTCATATGTTCCGTCGGGAACTAAATATATGTCGACACAAAAAATCTGGGTGACGCACAGAACACAACTTTCGATTACCGAAGGTAAGAGAAAGTTGTGTGCGTGCGCCAGTCACACCAGATTTTTATATATATTTCATAAATAGAGTAAGAGAAAGTAAAAATCATACTATTAATGATATGGCAGCGAATTATCCTGATAGCGATAATTTATAATTATCCAAATAATTATATCTCTCGGTTGTGTAAGCTTTTGGTTCAGGAAATGGATCACGATTTACGTATATGATCTATTAACTGCATGTCAGCATGAAACAACTGAGGGCAAAGAGAGCTGGGGATGGGAGAATAGAGGGAGGGGGGGGGAGGTTCAAAATCGATACCGGGTTAGAGCCCTCGAAAATTGAGGCAGCTTGAGTTGCCCGGGCGGCAAGAAAGCCCCTCGAAAAATCAACATGCCGATTAATAAAAAAAAAAAATGTTTGAATTCCTAAGAGATCTTAAGTTTTAAGTTTAAATTAAAAAAAAAAATTTAAGAAAATTAATTAAAATAATGTTAGAAAACTTTGTAAAACTACTAGACCTGTCACTATATTTAGAGAATAGACCAACTCTTTCGAATTAATTTTCTTATAAGAAAAGTGCGGATTTATATGTAGCAAAAAAACTTCTAAATATGCAGTAAAAAGTATTAAAATATGCAAAATAAAAATTAAATAGATCCAAATGAATGTAAATCATGATTTCTACTGATGTAAAACTAATCGTGTTTTTTTTTTTTTGTAAAGAAATAGAGTTTTAGTGGCGGTTTTTTTTAAGTGGGGGGGGGGGGTGTTTTAGAGGGTGTAGTAGAGGGGAAGGCAGTGTAGTGACACATACAAAAAATAAAATAACCGAAATATGCAAATTGTTTTTAAAATGCAATTAGTATTCATCAAATAGGTAATATAAAATTTAAATCATAGTACACAAGTTGTATGCTTCGAATGAAAAATTGGTTTTCCAAGATGTACAGTCATCACCACAAGTGCCATTTGTGCTCGAGAGCCTTAAGCTTAGTCAATCAAACCAATATTTAAAAAAAAATGAATCATCTTTTTTTAATGCAACTGAAAGAGAAAAATTACTTTTAAAGACGGCTAAGCATTTTGGTTGCCTAATCTCAAGGCTCCACTTCAAGGCACTTGTGGCCGACAGTAATTCTTAGTAATATGCAATAGCATAGGAATCCGGGCTCTAATAAGCTATAATATAGTAGGTATATAATTATATTTTCACGGAAGAAATTCCTATAGCCCACATATACTCTATATTAAATTGGACAAATTCAATCGATTTTTTATTTTTTATTTTGCCCGTTTAGCTACACGCTTTTGGTTAATTATATCAATAAGTTAACAAATTGCCCGTGACTCGTGGCTTATAGAAAAGACATTAACTTCTCGTGCACAGGATTCCGGGTTCGCTCCTGTCCCAAGCGAGAAAAATTTATTTCATTTGAATTGGGTTCTAATCATTTCAAATAAATCGGGATGGGTCTAAATGATCTTAGATGCCAAAAAAGATTTTAAATAAGTTATAAAAAAAAAAAAAAGTTAAACAAATTAGCTTAATAGATAAATTATGATATTTAGAGATTTTGCTTCAAAACAAAGAGGATTAAATTAAACCATAGCGCCTGATCTCTGGAGTAAGAATAAAGCTCTTGTTTAACCGCCATAAACAATTAAATTTAAAATAATTACTATTACTAATTAATTTCAATTAATATTACTATGCCTCTTCAAATTAACTCTCTTTCAAATACTTTTACTATTAATTCAATCGAGATGACAAAAAAATTTATTAAATATTTCGGATCCAAGCACTATTTTCTCTCTCTGAACATTTCAAATTTTGTATTTTTACTTTGCGCATGAATGCCCTTTCATTGGGTCTATTCATGCGTATAGTATAATTGATCTCTTCTACTACCAGCATATGGAATTTTAATTTAATCAATTACAAAATTACTTCCTACATGGAGATATAAACAGGTGTCACGACACCACGCCCCCTGGACCCCCTCCAGTTGACTCAGGCCCGCCTGCTGGTACACAATTTAAATAAATTGTTGTTGTATTATACGGAATGTGAACCCAAAACCCCTAGGACAAGAGCCAAAGCATTTGCTACTGTCCAGGGCAGGGGTGGCCAACCCAAATGAGGACCATTTTGGAAATGTATCATATCTCCGCGGGCCGCATATAAAATTAAATACCCCATATTAGATTTAAACCCACTATAGACATTTTTTTGGGGTGAAACATAATGAGTTGCTATTATTGTGTTTACTATTATGCTCATATGTAAACATAGTAGAAAATATAACCTAATAATAATGATATTATACGCATAGGTAAGAGAAAGTAAAAATGAAATATAAAAATATGTATTTGTCCCTCTCCCTTATTTTTTCCAAAAGGAGAAATGCTGGAAACCAAATTTGTAGAGCTTTTAAAATTGATTAAAGTTTTAAAATTTGACACTCTGGGTTGTTTGAATAATCCAAGAATGTGGCATTTAGAACGTTTCCTCCATTCATTATTCCTTTGTTTGTTTTAACGATTTGTTCATTTCGCTACCCATTTAAAATCTCGAATTAAATTAAACATTATCATTTTTATTAAATAATGATAAATCAAAATTAAAAAAAAAAAATCAATTTGCGCAAAAGACGATTATTTGTCTCATTTATGGACAAGACTTTAATAAGATAAAATAGATATCTGCAGAGAGTTGTTTCGATTGGATTAGGAATAGCATTTGGTCTGTGATTTATTTCTGCGAAATCCTTATAGAGACAGAAGAGAAATTGCAACGAGAAAAGAAAATTGCTCCTTCGTTCTTTCTTTGTCTGGCAGCATTTGACCTATTCGCCACTTCCATTGGAGAAGATTAATAGAACATTTTAAAACTTGAGGTTATGGGGCCATCACATGACTCTATCATATAATAGAGAAGAAAATAGCGGAAAATATAAGAGGATCGACACGAATGAGGAATTGTTAATTAAAAGCACAACAAATTTGAAATCTATCAATATAATTAAAATTACACTACTCGGCAAGAAAAAAGCCCCGAGAGATTCTTAAGTAAAATCACCTCCAGAATCCAAATATGACCTCCGTTTTAACCCAACATGTACCGTTTTCGGGGGACAGTCCCTTACTTATCTCCACCCGTTTTCATTAATCTTAGGGTCATGAATTAAATTTAGGAATCGCTCACACCTGACTCGCTTTATCCTATATATATTTTTTTGAAAAACATATAACCAAGTTAAATTATTTATTAATTTAAATTTAAATTTATTAATTTAAATAAGCGCTTATTTAAATTAATAAATACTTGGTTATATGTTTTTCATAATTACCTCATGGACCAACACATGATATATATAATTCTTTATATATATTTTTTTTGTTGAGGGATGTTTAAGGAAGGGTGAGGGAGGTCTGTTAGCTGGAATATGTAGAAATGCAGTGAAAAAACTACAAAAAAAAAATCGATAATTTTTAATGATTTTTTTGCAATTTGAGGGACAAATCTCTCTCAAATGCTCATGTTTTTGAACTTTTCACCTCTCTAGTCCTTCTGAAAAAATATTAAGGCTAAAATATTCCTTTTCATCCCTCCAAATTTAATTCATGGCCCTAAGATTAGCGAAAAGGGGTGGAAATTAGTAGGGGCTCCCCCCCCCCCCCCGAAAATGGTACCTGGTGGAGTAAAAGCGAGGTCATATTTGGATTCAGGAGGTCATTTTACTTAAGAATCTGAAGGAATTATCTCGGGGCTATATAAATATTCGCAATTGTTTGAGGGTAGGAAAGATTTGTCTAAACAAATAATACCCCCTCCATTCGGAATGAACATTTTTTGATGGCAAAATGAGAATATACATTTTAAAGAGAATCTTCTAAAAAAATGGTGATTTATAAATTTTAACCAAAATCGTTAGAGGGAATTTTTAAGAAAATTGAAAAAAAAAAAAAAAAAAAAAAAAAACTGAAGAAATACATAAGTAAAGTACTCTTTGGCCGATTTTTTTTTAAAGTCTATTTTCGAGCTTCAGGGTTATCTAACTTAATATAAAATTTCAACCTCGTAGCTCATTTCCTTCAAATTTTATTTTAATCAGACAGACAAACACAAACAGACAGACAGATTATTATTTTGGTGGACCCACTTTTCTGGACTCACGAGACCTCAAAACGTGTATACCCATCAAAATGACATGAATTCAATACTTTCTCTATACTGGATGTATTAACATATAGGGAAGAGAAAGTAAAAATTGGATATAATATATCAATTTCCATATTATGATCTTGTGATTAGTCCGTTAATTTGAAACGAGCTCTTTAAGTTTAAGTTAATTTGAGACGAGAATCATTAAGCATTTACAATTTTAGAGCGAGGATAGAATATCAGAAATTTTAAATTTTGTCTAGAATTAGTAGACATCCTCTTGAATAGAGATTATCGATCTAGACTTTAAACCGATTGCACAGGCACATTCGCTTAAATAAATATATTTTGATGGTACGGTAATTTTTTTTTCCCTATTCTTAAATTAAGGTTTGGAAGTTTTTTCTTCTCCTCTTAAAGAGAGCGAAAAAGCAAGAGAAGACATTTTGGATGAAAGACCTCGTATAAATGAATTCTCAAAGTAAATTTTTATCTAAACTTTTTGCATAAATAAAGATTTTTTTTTCTTCTTAAAAAATAAGAATATTTCTTTCACCTTCAAAGATATTTTAATAAATAAAGCGAAATAAATCAAAGAGGCTGCTATTAGAGAAGTTGTCTAAATTTAATTATGTAAATTAAAAAAAAAAAAAAAAAATGTTAGAATATAAAAATTTATAAGAATCTTTTTTTAATTTTTTGAATATTTAAGATACTTATAATTAAGCTTGAATAAATATGCAGAAAAAAATAAAGTTCAATATTTCTTTCTACTACGTATATAAACAATAAATATTCGCAATTGTTTGAGGATAGGAAAGATTTTTATAAACAAACAAAACACCCTCCATTCAGGATGAGCATTTTCTCTCGCTTGATGTATCATATATAAGAAGGGGGGAGGGGGAATGAAGAGTCTATAATATTTGTTTTACGTCAAATGAAAAATTGACTAAAAAAAAAAATAGTGCAACAATGTTGGCGATTTTTTTTTAATTATTGATATAATATAAATTCGCCCTCGGGGCGTGCTAATCTCGTATACCAAACGTCTCGGGTTCGGACCCCAGGCAGTCCGATGATTTTATTTAAGCCATTTGGATACCAAATGGCTTAAATAAGAATGCCTGGACCCCAAATAAATATATATTATTGAATAACTGTTATCGTAAAAGTCTTAAATGGCCTAAGTTGCCGAAAAGACTGTGTGAATGTGAGAGTGAATGAGAAAAAAGTGTGAGTGTTTAAAAAAAAAAATAATAATAATAATAATATAAATTCAAAACGCTCTCTGAAATGATAAAAAAATAAAATGAAGTCAATTATAATTAAATAGAAGAAAAAAAAAACATCATTTTAAAATATTATTAATAAAAAATTGTTAACGATTGCATAGTCTATATATTTTTCAATTAACTCTTTTAAAATGAAAAAATTTGAGGATTTTTATTTTTGAGAATAATAACATGTTATGAATTATTATCAAAGTAGGAGGAGGGTGGGTTATTCATATTCAATATGAATAATAAATGGAAACAAAAGTTTGATTCTTCATATGCTTTTAGTAAATTATAGCGATTCCAGCAATGGTGTTTGTTGGGTTTCTAAGCCTAACTTGTATATTATTCACTCGAGTGTTGATTATTATCCTAGAATATCAAATAGGCCTACTACAATGAAATTCTAAAATAAATCTCTCGCGAATCTCTGGGCTTTACTGATTTACTGAGAATATTTAAATACACTGTGAGGCAAAATGAAACTTTTTTTCGGCCCCGAGATAATTCCTTCAGATTCTTAAGTAAAATGACCTCCTGAATCCAAATATGACCTCCGTTTTCCCCCACCAGGTACCGTTTTCGGGGGGGGAGCCCCTACTTATTTCCACCCCTTTTCGTTAATTGTAGGGCTATGAATCAAATTTGGAGAGATGAAAAGGAATATTTTAGCCTTAACATTTCTTCAGAAGGTCTAGAGAAGTGAAAAGTTAAAAAACATTAACATTTGGATCCAAGGGGGGGGATGTGGGGGAGGATTTTGTCCCTTAAAATGCAAAAAAAATCATTAAAAATGATGAAGAAAATCAGGCATTCAGACAATTAAAAAGAAAACTCCACCTCCAAAAATCTCACTCATTACTAGGCCACTGACGAGAGATAAAACTTTAGGAATTTATATTTTCAATTATTTAATAATAATTTCTTATTAAATATTAAAGGAGAATATAAATTCTCTGTTAGAGGGGTGGAGGGTGAGGAGGGAGGGAAAGAAATCATTGCTTAAATGTAAAAAATTTAGAAAAAAAATAAGTTTCTATTTTAATTTTCATTTTTAAAGAAAAAAACTATTTTGTTTATTAGAAGGGGTGATTTACACCCTTTCTCATCCTCCCTCTGGGGTACACGAATTCATCATAGAGTTATATTTAAAAAATTGGATAATTTTATCCATATATTATAAGAGAGAAAAATAAAATACAAAATTACTTTAATTCGTTATGCAAATGAAATGTGAAAATATTCATTACCTTAATAATAAGATGACCAGGAGGGGAGTTTGGTGGATGAATGTCTTATTTGTACAAATCACAACACAATATAAAAGAAACTATACACACGCGAGAGAGAGAGAGAGAGAGAGAGAGAGAGAGAAACCGAATGACTCATGGCTCGACTCAAATGAACAACTGAAAGACCGCCTGGCAGGCAGGCAACAAGCAAGCAGGCTCTAGAAGCATTGCTCTCTGAGCGCCCAAGAATAAAAATTATCAAATTCTCTATTTATAAAAATTCTATTCACTTGCAAACTAACGGGGTTTTATTCCGTTGGGAATAAATTCGAAATTAAATAGGGCCTAACTATTAAAAGACTCACTTCATTTATCCACCTTTAAAACTCACCCCCAAATAAATTAAATACTTCCAAGTATTATTTTTTGTATTTATTTATTTATTAGGGATATAATCGAAGTGAAAGAAGAATCCGTATATTTAACTTTAAATTTGTAAAGATCAGCCCAAAAAAATGAAAGTTATATCCGCATAATTGCCACTTTGACCAACTGTGCAGCGAGGTGCTGTGAATCTTCCATCTTCTTGTAACGGCTTCGGAATCGCTCACACCCCACCCGCTTTATCCTATATATATTTTTTTTTAGTTGAAGGATGTTTAAGGAAGGGTGAGGTGGGTCTGTCAGCTCGAATATGTAGAAAATCAGTGAAAAAATTGGAAATCAGAAAAAATCGATAATTTTTAATGATTTTTTTTGCATTTTAAGCAGCAAAATCCTCCCCCCACATCCCCCCCCCTTGGAACCAAATGTTAATGTTTTTTAACTTTACATTTCTCTAGACCTTCTGAAGAAATGTTAAGGCTAAAATATTCCTTTTCATCCCTCCAAATTTGATTCATGGCCCTATAATTAACGAAAAGGGTTGGAAATAAGTAGGGGGCTCCCCCCCCCCCGAAAACCGTACGTGGTGAGGGAAAACGGAGGTCATATTTGGATTCAGGAGGTCATTTTACTTAAGAACCTGAAGGAATTATCTCGGGGTTTTTTTTCTTGCCGCACAGGGCCTTGAAAAATGGTTTTATTGTAAACCTAAACCAAAACATGCGCGATTGGTCGGCCATAATTAAGTTTTCCAAATAAAAAAGGAAAAACCTTATCAAGCGATTTTTCTTTTCAAAAAAGCCCTTCATCTGCTTACAAATGAGACAAGTAATCTCAGCAAATATAAGATTTTGAAAAATTGACTCCATCCGAAAAATCAAAATTTTTTTCTTAACGTTAATCATTTACTCAGAAAGAAAGTCAAATTTTTATAAAATATTAAAAAATAACGTTTATTATAAAACATATTTATGAGGAAGAGTATCCTGATGTATATTATGGAAAAGAGTTTGATTTCAAAATTTTTAGAAATATTGAAAATATTTGCAAAGAAAAAAACTGGATGGAAATCTAATAAATAGTTTTTCAATTGGGACACATAACCATATTAAAAGTTGCTTTCGATAAAATACGTGATCTCTCAAGGGAGGAACGAATCAGCCAACTATCTTCTCGAGAGATACGCATAATAAAATTGAGATCCAATGGACTTGAACAAAAACCCAAGTTGATTAAGACTTCCGTAGTCCGCGCACCACCCTCAGAAAATAAACATCCCTTCTTTCTTTTGTTAATATATCAAAGTCAAAGTGAATCACAAAAGCTTCAAAAGGAAACCATTTTAATACACGCTCATTTACCCCATTCCATTGGAATATTATAATAAAAACAAATTGGATGTGACTGAACGCACCACACACAACTTTCTCTTACAAGATTTGAAGAAATAATGTGGCTGTTGTATTTAAATAATAATAGATGAAAGGAGCAGGCAGCCAGGTAGTTAGTCTCGATGAAATGAAATGAGTTCATACTCTCAATAAGTGGACTGATGATGGCGTTATTTAATTAAAGCCGAAACTGTTATTAAATAAATTATTATTATTTTTATTAATTAAAGCCGAATCTGTTTCTTAAACAGAGAGTTTCATTTCGAGGTGACTAACTACTTGGCTGCCTCCTTCTTTCATCTATTATTCTTTCCGATAGTATAATGAATTTACAATCCAATAGGTTAAGGTGCGCGCCTCAGGGTGCTAATTTTGGGAGTTTCCAGCGGCCACAATTTTGAAGCTATTGACCTCATTTTTTTTTTTAATTAAAGCTATTTAAAATATCTACAACTTATAGAAGCCCTTTTTTTGATTTTCGAAAAAATATATATTTTTTTTAGATTAATTGCATTAAATAAAAAATATTTTTAAAAAATTCGCTCTATATCTTATAGATAATTAAATTAATAAATAAATAACTGGCCTCCACACACACCCCTACAGCCAGCCGGTCCACCCACTGATGTGGCGACATAGATGGCAAATGGGAAGGTGATATGATGGATTCTAGTGCAATAGAACAGCTCTAAGGCCTTAGTGTATTGCACGCGTCAGGGGTTAAAAATCGTCAAATAAATAAAAATCATTGTGTTAAAAAATAATTAATTTTTTACCCTTAATTAATTAGCTGGAATCTTTAAAATAAAATGGAATAAATCCCTTGTATTCCTTTTGGAAAAACTAACGCCACTCTTCCGCCTCGAATAACTCGGTATCAATCGTCTTCAAGTTTGACCCCCCCCTAAACTCTTTATAAAAAAAACTAAAAAAAGGGGACTCGCGGGGGGGGAGGGGGGGGGGGGGGGTTTTTAAAAAGGGGACTTTTAAACAAAAATTGGGGGTTGAGGGATTTTTTAAAAAATATTTATTTAATGTCAAGTAATCCTCAAGCAGGCACTGGATTAGAATATTTGATCTCACGAGGAGAGGGAGTTGCTGTGGCATCCCGTTCTGTGGAAGGGACGCAAAGATCCCTCTCAGTGATGAATTCTTCGAAAGGAGTAAGCTATACGCCGGTGCTAATGAGTTAATTTATATGAATTTTGAATTAGTGTTCTAATTTATTTCAAAAGCTTATTTACACGCCTCAGGGGGAGTGCCTAATTTAAATATAAAATTTCAACCTCGTAGCTCATTTCCTTCTTGCTTAAAAATTTTATCATGGACACTTTTTTGACCTCAAAAACATGTATTTCCATCAAAATCTCGACATCGAATTTTTGACATGAATCCTTTATCACTATATATTACATATATTTGGAAGAGAAAGTAAAAAATGACTCAGAGGATTTCTAACCGGTCTCAACGTTGAATAAAAGGAAACTAAAGAAAAAGACACCTTTGATGCTTTTTGACTTAAAAAAGAGAACGAAAGCAAGTCTAACAACGTCCGAACCATAAATTTCCTGGCGGTATTGAATTAAAGAGATGAGACAAGGACAACGGAAACATGACATCATCTTAAAAGAACTAAATTTCTATAAAATTCTCATTTCTTATGATAAGTAAGATAAGGTAAAAAAAAGTTTTTTTTTTGTCCTTAATGTTTATTTAAATTTAGAAATCCTTGGCCAACGCCCTTTTTATTATTAAAACAGAGATACAATTAAAAGGGGGATGGTCAGGGGTTGGGTTGATTTAACATTAATATATGTAGCTTTATTCTCATTAATCATTTGATTGCCATAAAGTTTTATTTTTATTTAATAAAAATCCACACGCTCCTGGATCCCATGAATTTAAAATGCAATTGGTGGCTGTTTATAGATCAAAATTAGGCAATGTGAAAAATACATTTTCGGCTTAAATGTCTTCATCGGCCCTTTAGATAGTAAATACTTTCTGAATGCATTAAGGGGTAGAGCAAGCGCGGCGAAGCCTCGGATGGGTGGCCCCGAGAAATCAACGTGTTGAACAACCACCGGTAGCCATTAATATATATCATTTCATTTAAAAACATAGATGTTTGTACAATAAACCCCTAAAAGCCCGCACGGCCTTCTAACCAGAGGATTCATTTCAAATTTTTCTTGGAGGGGGGCATCTTTTTTTGTAATTTACTTATAAATAGGTATAGGTACAAATAGACGCCTTTGCGTCTAACGATAAAACGAATGATCGCAATACTTTCTCTCTATATATATTTCATATATAGGGTAAGAGAAAGTAAAATTAGGACGAGTTGAAAAAATTCAACACACAATTTTTTTTTTTTTTTTAGTAATTAGTTCCCCCAGGGCTGTAAAAGTATCCCCATCGGGAAGATTGTTCTCTCTCCTATATGACGATATCTCTAATATGTGTTAACCTATAAATAGCCCTCGGGCTTGGCGTAGTTGGTAGCGCGCCTATCTTGTATACCAAGGGTTGAGGGTTCGGATCCCAGGCAGTCCGATGATTTTATTTAAGCCATTTGGATACTAAATTGCTTAAATAAGAATGCCTGGACCCCCAATAGATATATTTACAAAAACGAGTACCTATCGTTTAAAGTCTTAAATGGCCTAAGTTGCCGAAAAGACTGTGTATGGGTGTGTGAATGTGAAAAGTGTTTAAAAAAAAAATAAATAAATATATTTTTTTGAATATTATTAATTGGATTGGTAGCCAATCCGTTTGAAATAAATTTTTATCGCATCCCGAGTAAAAATGATTAAAAATGATCGAGGGATCCACACGCTCGCGTAGTAAACCTTGCGGACGTGTATATCCCTGTGTGTCCCTAAAGGTTCACTATGCAGACTAGCTGTGCGCGTGTGGATCCCTCGATCATTTTTAATCATTTTTACTGGGGATGAGACGGGGATGTGAATTATTATGTAATTTTGAAAAAAATTATTTATCACACTTCTTTTTCCCTGCATAATTATTATTTGAAATTTTATTTCTTATGCGAAATTTTTTCTTTTATTTTTTTTTTTAAACATTCACACTTTTTTCTCATTCACAGTCTTTTCGGCAACTTAGGCCATATAAGACTTTGACGATAACCGTTATTTATGAATTTATCTATATTAGGGTCTAGGCATTCTTATTTAAGCCATTTGGTATCCAAATGGCTTAAATAAAATCATCGGACTGCCTGGGGTCCGAACCCGCGATGTTTGGTATACGAGGTTAGCACGCTAACCTCTACGCCAAGCCCCGAGGGCTTTTCTTTTATTTAAAATTAAATAAAATATTTAATAATATATCAATTATACAGAAAAGTTTTTTTTAAGTCTCTTTTTTTGCATTGATGTTATTTAAACTGCCCAAACAATATATTGAAGAAAATTGCTTATTTTTCACTAATATTTATTTATTTGCAAAAACTTTTTCCTAACTTAAATAAATTTAGTTTTTTGTTTACCTTAAAAAAAAAAAAAGAGTTTAAGATATAAAATCTTATTATTTTTTTTTTTCTATATAAAGCAATTCGTTTTTGTTTTGCCCTAAATACCAATTTGACATGCATATATTTAAACTCATTAAGAAAGGTGTTTAAAAACTGATTTGTCTAGCTAATAAAAAGGAAGTGGAGTAATTAAAAGTTCATTTACAGAAAATAAACACTTCAAGTTGAAGACTAAGCGGGGTGAAGGCACGGGTGGGTGGGGGGGGGAAGGTGAACAACCCTCATTCACTCACTAGTAAATTGAAGTAACAGCACCAGGTCGATGAAATCACTTCTTTAACATTTAATAATGCTTCTATTTTCGTAGCTTTATATACCTTTTTATATTTTAATGTATTCACTCGTAACCTGTGTTTTTTATTCTATTTTGTGAAATAGGATAAAAGGAGTTTTTATCAAATACAATATTCACAATTCAATCAGTACCGAATCAGAAATTTTTTTGACAAGTCCATTAACAATTATAAATTCATACTAATAATTTTTGGTAGCAATCATGTCAACTTCAAAAAATAAAATAAAGACAACAAGAAGAAAGACAAAATTTGCATGAAAAAGGCAAATAGTTGGTCACAAAAAAAGAACAAAAATTCATCCAGATTTTTTAAAATGAAATCTAGACTATGTAGTAATTTAAAGAAAAATCAAGAACCTGTCTTTTAGGGCAATAAGTAATAGTTTTGTCTAGTCAGAGGTCCATCTTACAAATCAAATATTTCGACACGTTTTTAATGAATGATTTCGTTTAATTTTAACTATTTAGAGGCCCACGGGGCTTGGAGTAGTTGGTAGCGTGCCTACCTTCTATACCGAACGTGCGCGTTCGGACCCCAGGCAGTTCGATGATTTTATTTAAGGCATTTGGATACCAAATGGCTTAAATAGAAATGCCTGATCCTCCAATAGATTTATTAAAACATACGAGTATCGTTAAATGGCCTAAGTTGCCGAAAAGACTGTGTGAATGTTTGTGTGAATGTGAATGAGAAAAAAAGTGTGAATGTTTTTTTTATTAAAAAAAAAAAAAAAAAAACTATTTAGAGAGACAAGGAGTGCGGTTCGGACTCTAGGCAGTCTCATGAATTTATATAAATCATTTGGATACCAAATGGGATAAAAATAAATCCCTGGACTCCCACATACATGTACCTCATATATCGTATTTTAATAATAATATCGTATAGTTTCTATAGGCCTATTTAAATTAAAAATTAATTAATAAAATTTAAATTTAGAGAGAAACTCACCAGAAGAGTGGTTCTGGATATGAAGATATCTGGCGTGGAGGCGATGTGTTACTGGATCGTTATTTAAAGCCATACTGCAGAGAGGCAGGAGCTGAACTCAGGGACCGTGGTCTGCGGGAAAATTACAACAAGAATCAGAACACATGGAAAAAGTATATTTATATATCTGATTATTATTCCATTCTATTCTAATACGTGTACCCAAAAGAGCAAGTGTTTAAAAATTATAAAAATTTAATGCAAGCCATGACTAGATATTAAAGCTCTATAATACAAATTAGATATATCATATAGGGTAAGAGAAAGTAAAATATAATAATTTACTCTAGCTAAAAAAAAAAAACCAAAACGATTTATAAATACTCTAAAATAATCTTAAATTTTTCAAATGTTTGAAAAGATTTTCTTGAACCTCGCCCCCATCAAAAATTTCTGGCTACGCCTATGCACAATACTATTGCAATAGATGGTATTTAAATTGGTCTAAAATCTCCGAGAAATGAGATAGGAGGATGAATGAGGTGTCATTTTATATCTTTATATATACCCTTTCCAAAGATAGCTTATACTAGACCACAGGGTTTGTAATAAAAATCTTTTTTAATTTCAAAATCAAAAATTTAAATTTTCCCAAAATGCAAAAAAAAAAAAAAAATTGAAAAAATTCTTAAATAGTCTTCATAACCAATGCGTTGAATTTTTGTGTATTTACACAACACTCGAGAAACTATCGTGAAGAACGTCCCCCGAATGTCAAATAATATTAAATTATATTAAATTCCTAAATGGGCTCAGGAGCAGAGAGGTCAAAAAAAATCATAAAAAAAAATATTGCCTTTAAATAACCTAAAATGTGTTTGTCTTGTAGATTCATTTAAATTCCTATTTATTAAATAGGCCTACCCTTTATCATTTTGCTAATTCAGGAATCGTGGAATTTTCGCTTATTAATTATATAACTTCAATTAGATTGAATTGAACATTGAATTATTAAATATAATGAATGGAACCATGTCTATCTTGTTGTTAAGGTCCTGTTTCCTAAATAGACCCAGATTATTATATAATGGACATCGCTTAACTCATTAATGGCACCATATTCTCTTTCCATAATTACATCAAGCTCCATTTGTATTAAAACGTAAGAATAGCTGAATTGTTTTTAATGAAAAATAATACATTTGCTTTCATCTCTTCTATCTGCGAATTTTTTTTCAAATAAATTTTTATTTTTTAAAAAAATTATTAAAATTTGGTCTAAATATTAAAAAATTTAAATGAATTTGTCTTTAATTTTTTTGTTAGTAATTCTTTAGGATGGAAAAAAAATTTTCAGTCTGATTGGAAACCTAACATATTTTGTTTTTAATCAAAATTTTATTAAAAAAATCTGGTGTGACTGGTCGCATAGCACACAACTTTCTCTTACCTTCGGTAATCGAAAGTTGTGATCTGTGCTTGTGACACCAGATTTTTTTGTGTCGAGATATATTTAGTTTCCGCCGATATATTAAAATTCAAGATGTAAAATTTATAAACATGGGAAAATATTTATATTTTGTTACCATAGCAACCATTTCTCATATCGTTCCTATGAAGTACAAGAGTAAAGTGTGATCTTCAGAAGATTTCAATGGCAAAATGAGAATATACGTTTTAAAGAGCATTCAAAAAATAAGTGACTTTTGAATTTTAATCAAAATCGTTGGGGCAAATTTTTTGAGAAAATCGAAAAAAACTGAAAAAGTGCATCAGTAAAGTACTAGTACTCTTTGACTAATTTTGTTCAAAAGCTTCGTGTCGCGTCCCAGGGGGGTGCCTAACTTAAATATAAAATTTCAACCTCCTAGCTCTTTTCGTTCTTGAGATATTTTGTTCACAGACGAACACGCAGACAGACCATGTCGCGAAAACCACTTTTTGGATTCAGGGGACATCAAAACGTGTATATCCATCAAAATGTCGACATAGAATTTTTGACATTAATCCAATATTTTCTCTCTATATAAATTAACATATATAGAGGTAAAAGAAAGTAAAAAAAGTATTATTATATATTAATATTATTAACCATAAAACTCTCGAAAGATCCTCTCATTTTTATTAAAAAAATCAGAGCCCATCCCCCGCTTCATGAACTATTCCTGGTCGCACTAAGAAGTTGCTCTGATCGCCACATGTGGCGCCAGTAATCAAAAACGCCTTGTGGTTATGCAAAATCTTCACAAAGAAGATATTATATAAGGCTAATTAATAAGGGGTGTTTAAATTTTTATAATAATCTATCCACAGGGTTCGCCGAAGGCGTTCTTGATTAGTGGCGCCATATGCAACTTGTTAGAGATTGGGTTAGCTCTAAGATGTTAATTGCTATTTAACTAAAAAGGGTACTACTCCATTGTGAGTTGTAAAAAAATAAAGTAAAAATCCCACTCAGGTGCATTTAAAGACTATATATAACCAGTGAGTAAATTACATTAGTGGCCGCGGGAATTTTCAAGTCCCAAAGTAATTTTGTCCAGATTAAAGGAAACATCACACCAACTGGGGAAAAAAGAACTGAACTTTAATTTTTTTTTTTTTTTTTAATTTCGTATGTAGGCTATCGACAAATTTGATGCTGGGAAGAAGTGCATTGTAATCGTATTAGATAGATAATATTTTAAAGTAAAGATTCCGGGTTTTTTAAGTAAACAAAAAAAAAAAAAAATACTTAAACACTTTTTGCTTTGTTTGAAGGTCTTTGAAATTCTATACAATGCCGTATTATACCTCTTGTGATATAAGTGTAATTAATCACTTGAGAAGGTTTCAATTAAGTGACACTAATTCCACGATGAGCCCCTGACTGGCGTCTTAAGGGCGCCTCGTCTTCGCTGGCCGATGACCTCAGCACCCCACGCACACTTTTAACCCTCATCCTCATCCCCCATTGCCTCTTTCTAACAACGATAACAAAGTTTTATGAAAAAGCACTTTTAGTACCACCACCACTTTCCACTTACTAAAGATGCTCGAAGACGATTGTCAGTTAATGTTATGTTTGAGTTGTCTTTAATCTCTGTTTTAAAGGGTTTATTTTCTACAGTACTTGACCTATTGATTCCTTTCTCCAGGTTTCCTGGGTGTCTTTGTCTTTTTTTTCTTATTTTTATTATAATTTTTCTCAACATTTAATGAAATGTCAGAAAAGTTTATTATAAAAAAATCTGGTGTGACTGGCGCACAGCACACAACTTTCTCTTACCTTCGGTAATCGAAAGTTGTGTACTGTGCTTGTCACACCAGATTTTGTGTCGACATGTATTTAGTTCCCGGCAGTAGGGAATATTTGAATTCAGATGTAAAATTTATAAGTATGGGAAAATATTTATATTTTGTTACCATGGCAACCATTTCTCCTATCTTCCCTATGAAATACAAGAGTAAAGTGGTCTTCAGAAGATTTCAATTGCAAAACGAGAATATACATTTGAAAGAGCATCTAAAAAATAATTGATTTTTGAATTTAAAAAAAAATCGTTGGAGCAAATTTTGAGAAAATCGAAAAAAACTGAAAAGTACATCAGTAAAGTACTAGTACTCTTTGGCCGATTTTGATTAAAAGCTTATTTCGGTCCCGGGGGGTGTTTAACTTAAATATAAAATTTCAGTCTCATAGCTCAATTCCTTCATGCTTAAAATTGAACACACACACACACACACACACACCCCCCACCCACCCCACACACACACACAGACAGACCATGTCGCGAAAACCAGTTTTTTGGATTCAGGGGACCTCAAAACGTGAAGATCCATCAAAATCTCGACATCGAATTTTTTGACATGAATCCAATACTTTCTCTCTATATATATATTACATATATACATAGGTAAGAGAAAGTAAAAAAGAATGAGATTTCTGACAACGAACAAAAAAATTACTTTTTATTTTGCATTTTTTTTTTTTATTTGTATCGTCAAGATTTGTCTACTTTCTTTCTTATTTTTTTCGTTCGGCTACTGAGGCCATTTAGGGGTTTTTACGTATTATATATTTTTTACTTTCTCTTACCTATGTTATATGTAATATATATATAGAGAGAAAGTATTGGATTCATGTCAAAAATTCGATGTCGAGATTTTGATGGATCTTCACGTTTTGAGGTCCCCTGAATCCAAAAAAGTGGTTTTCGCGACATGGTCTGTCTGTGTGTGTGTGGGTGTGTGGGTGTGTGTGTGGGTGTGTGTGTCTGTGTTCAATTTTAAGCATGAAGGAATTGAGCTATGAGGCTGAAATTTTATATTTAAGTTAAACATCCTCCTGGACCGGAAAAATAAGCTTTTAATCAAAATCGGCCAAAGAGTACTAGTACTTTACTGATGTACTTTTTCAGTTTTTTTCGATTTTCTCAAAATTTGCTCCAACGATTTTTTTTTAAAATTCAAAAATCAATTATTTTTTAGATTCCTCTTTAAAATGTATATTCTCATTTTGTGATTGAAATCTTCTGAAGACCACTTTACTCTTGTATTTCATAGGGAAGATATGAGAAATGGTTGCCATGGTAACAAAATATAAATATTTTCCCATACTTATAAATTTTACATCTTGAATTCAATTGTACCCTACTGTCGGGAACTAAATATATGTCGACCAAAAATCTGGTGAGACAAGCACAGAACACAACTTTCGATTACCGAAGGTAAGAGAAAGTTGTGTGCTGTGCGCCAGTCACCAGATTTTTTATTTTTAATATTCCGTTTGGTACTGGGGAACGTTCCACACGCTAATTTCACAAGGTCACTAGTAACTATCATTCATTAATACTGTATTTCATCCTCACAATTTATGAACAAAATCGACTTAACAACTTATTCACTGAGCTGACAGCAGAGGTGTAACTACATTGTCTGGCGCCCTCCCCCCCCCCCCCACACACACAAAAAAAATATATTTGTTAATATAGAATTCCAAAATTTAAATATATTTTATTATTTTAAAAAATATTTAACAAATATTTGTACTTTGATAACTATTTTGCACGAATGAATGATTTTTGGAAATTAAACAACTACAGAATATCGTAGATACACGATTTTTGCATTCAGGGATGGTAACAAATTTTTAGGGGTATTCAAACTTAAAAAAAAAAACTGAAAAAATTTTTCTAAACTTTTAGCTGAGTTTTGTACCACAAAATCACAAAAGTAATATATCGGCGGAAACTAAATATGTCTGGACAAAAAAAAATCTGGTGTGACAAGCTCAGAACACAACTTTCGATTACCGAAGGTAAGATCACACCAGATTTTTTTTACACCCTAAGAAAATGTCTTTACTCTCAAAGTCATCTCTTCATTAACAAAGAAAATATCTAAACAAAAATGTGAAGAATTTCAATCCAGTAGCACCCAATATTTTTCATGTTCGTAATTATTTTTCAAAATAAAAAAATGCGAAACCTACATTTTGAAAGATATATGACTTTTCACTAGATAAGTCTTTGAAAACTAGATAATCAATCAGTAGTGAATAAAAAAAAAAAACGAAAGCTGCTTTTGCCACTCAGTAGATGATAAATAAAGTAAATAGGTCTAAATAAATACATGACTATTTATCTTAAATATTTTAATTAAAATGAAATAGAAAATTAAATGAAACCATGAATTTTATTTATCCTCACATGAATAATGTTATTTAAAAAAAAATTTTTCTAGACTAAGATTTCCAATACTCATTAAACTAAGATTAATGAGAGATTTTTTTAACTACTTTTACCTGGATAAAATAGAAAAAAGATAAAAAAAAAGTCTTATTTGAAAAGAATCCTAATTAAAATCAGCGAGTGACACGATTTAGCTAATGGCAATGGTTTTTTTATTCCAACTTTTTTTTTTTTTTTTTTTAACAAAAGGGAATTTAGTATTTTAACATTTTGACAAAACAGAAAAAAAAAAAAATAATTAACATTCATAATTGAATTTGTGTACTTTATTATAAAATGAAAACACTTAATACTGCTCTCATAAAAAAAAAGCAATTAACTCCATATAATTAATAAAATTGAAGAAAGTTTCAACCCTAGCAGGGAAAGGGATAAATATAATTTACAGGCTCATTGAACCCAATTCCAAACAATAACTCCGAATTTCAAACCATGATGAAAGTGACAAAGACTATTTACTTTTTTTATGCGTTCTTTTTATATTGAATTTATCAAATAAACGATATCTGCTGAGTGAGATTAGTAATGGACCAGGAAAAATTCTAACTTACTCATAATATAGACACTAACTTGTAAGTGACTATAAGCTACAAGCTTCGTGTCACGACCCAGGGGGTAACTAACTTTAATATAAAATTTCAACCTCATAGCTCTTTTCGTTCTTGAGATATTTTGTTCACAACAGACACACACACACACACAAACAGACCATATGGCGAAAACCTCTTTTTTTAGATTCAGGGGACCTCAAAACGTGTATATCCATCAAAATATCGACATCGAATTTTTGACATGAATCTCTCTCTAAATTATGAATTATTCCAGAGGATAGGAATTTTTAAATAAAAAATCAAACCTTCTCTCACTTAATAGGAACAAAATTGCTTTGATTCCTCTCCCAAAAAAAATAATCTTAAAAACGAATCCCTAATTTCTCGATCAAAAGTAAAAATATTCTTAAATGATATTATAAATAATTAAAATATAATCTAATAATATAATTGGGAAGAGATTTACCTAAATCGGGCTCGAAGTTTGAGAGAAATTGGCTTTTTTGTCGGGAGGCCAAGGGACGCCCAGCTGCACTCTTCAATGGCACACACAACACTAAATGTATAATGCCCATGAGAGAGAATCCAACGTGGGTTCGACCTCTCTCATCGGCCACCAACTCACTACTAAATGCTCTATAACCCCAAGACAGGTGGACTCTTGCCGTCTTCGACAAGCTGTAACTTGTCTATTGATATTGATAAGTATCATTCAATCAAACACGAAAAAAAGGTATTAATTGGCAATTCCTATAATCTCACACACAAATGGGCTATAGGACCATTAGTGTTATAGAAATGCCTAATTAATACATTTTTTCATGTTATAGTTGAATTATACTTATCAATATCCCTTACCTTCGATGGGCTATAGGATTATTTGGTAGAGTATTGTATGAAATGTATATTAAATGAGGGCACCTATAAAAATTAGTATAATTTGAAATGTTAATAAAATAATTATTAAAAAAATTAGAAATATGAAGTGATTTTTGAAATACTCTTTAGAAATCCATGAAAAATATTAGATATCGAATAAATTAAGACTTTTAATATACACTAGCCGCACTGACTCGTCTTCTGCGGGTTTCGCATTACCCACTGCCGCGGATTTTCGCCTTTCCTTATTCACATTCTGCAATTTTTCAGAAAATTAATATAGGTAATATATTAGATAGCAATGATAATTGAGGTAGGAAGATGTGAGAGGTATCACTTTACATGTCCTTTCCGATGATATACCAGTACAATACAACAGAAGTTATAATTAAAAATTATTTGTTAATTTCAATTTTTACTTTCTCTTACCTATATGTATATGTTAATATACATATACAGTATATAGAGAAAGTATTTGATGTTTATAAATTTTACATCTGGAATTTTAATATATCGGTGGAAACTAAAAAAATCTGGTGTGACTGGTCGCACAGCACACAACTTTCTCTTACCTTCAATAATCGAAAGTTGTGTTCTGTGCTTGTCACACCAGATTTTTAATTTAAGGAAGGGTGAATTTTAAAGTAAATAAAATATTTTTTATAAATCTTAATACAAAACATGGTGTTAAAAATTTATAATTTTTCGGAATTTCGGTGGAGAGAGTTTTGAACCCCTGGCTACAACCCCTGTAGTTCACGTACAAGTTCGCGGATTTCCATAAATTTGTTTAGCTATTTAATTTTATTCATTATTTATCGATTTTATTTTTGACTTTTTTACTGCTGATTTTACACGAGACCTGTCTGAATAAAAACACCTGACCCTTAACTAAATCAAATTAGTGAAACTAATTTAGCTCAATTTCTAATTGGATGAAATTTTATTGAAAGTAATGCAATAAATAAAAAGAGAAAATTGTCCTCTACTACTTTTTTTTTTCATTTGTGTTTTTTTTTTTAATTTTGTATTCTCTTGAGAGTCGACGCCCATTGTTTATATAAGTTATAAAGTAACATCCCTCTTTTACTATAATTTAAGAT
>JAKCPI010026968.1:0-10503 GCA_023213315.1 Euborellia annulipes
ATAAAATGGATCAAAACTTTCAACCCTCTAATTGCTAAATAAATTCATGAAAACACAAATCGGATATCTATTCACATGCGATTGATCAAATCAAATATAATTTCAATTCTCATTGATTTTTTTTTTTTTTTTAGGGGGTGACCCGACTGACAATCCGCGCGACACTCTCAAAAATTTTACTGTCAGATAAAATTGTGTTTTCGACTGAGGGTGGTTTTTCACAGGATTGATAAATAATGTGCTGACCAGGTTGAAATAACTATCAAATGGAACTTACATCTAATGAAAAACAAATATGAAAAATGGAGCCAAGTTAGTAGCAAATAGCGAAAAGAATTCAGATCTACCTGCTATCTGAGTTAGAAAGTTTTTCTGTTTTTCAGCGACCCCTCTTGATAAATTTCAAGTTTCTCTTGGTGTGGCTTAGGTTTGTGATCAATCAATGAGGTTTTGATCCAATTCATAATTAATAAAAACAATCGACGTTTTTAAATCGATTCGGCTGCCTAATAAATGATGGCAAAAAAACAAAAAATTAGAACTCAAAATGATTTTGTAAAAGTCAAGATATAAAATAAATATTATTGACTTCATTAATCGGGCACTCATCATCAGAATTTTTTCTACCTTAGAATTTGGTTAATTAATCTTTTGAATAAAATTAATCTGAGAGTTATGTTCCCATTTTCGTTAGATATAATTTCATATAGGTATTCTATTAAAGAATAAATGGAATTATTTTTGGTCATTCTAACATAAAAATGGTGATTTTTGCTCGTCAATATTTCAAGAACTGTAAACACTATATTGACTGGTTTCAAGTATCTAGGTTAAATAGATTTTGGGTTGAGGGGGAGGGGGGGGGGTTGAAAATAACCGCAAATGATTCGCATAGTAATACATGTAAACTTATAATAAAACACACGGCAGTGCGTCGCCCAACTCGGCTGACACACTACCGTGTGTGTAGATAAGAAACCAACCTAATGAGGTTTCCAGAAAGACCGTAGGCCCTACTTTTTACAAATGTTTCCTAATTCGGGGAATTGGGAGAAAGTGAGCCCGATAGTGCGTACTCCCTTTCATTAGCTTAGAAAAATATTTTATTTAAAAAAAATAATTATATTTTAAGAATATAGCCATGAAAATTCATATTTGTGTTTTAATTATCCTCATCAAAATAAATAAATACATTTTTTCGGTATTATTACTAAAATATAATCAAAAATGACATTTCATTTTCTATTATAGAAGATTGATGCATTTTTTTTTATTTAAATGGCTTTAGTACAATTTTGCCTATATAAATGTCTATCAAGTGATAGTAAAAACGTTTACTATTATCTTTATATATATATATATATATATATATATATATATATACTTCTGTACGTGTGTATGTGACTGAACTCCTCCTAAACGACAGAACCGATTTTAATGAAATGTTTTGTGTATGTTTGTGAGAGTCCCGGACAGGTTGTTTCATAAATAACAATAAGTTAATGAGTAATTAACCGTTAAAATAAGAAAAAAATAAAAATTAGGAGAAATGGTAACAAAATATAAATATTTTCCCATGCTTACGATTTTTTATTTATTTACATTTTGAATTCTAAAATATCGGCGTGAATTTTTTGTCTGTGTACCGGGAGAGTCCCGGAAAGGATATTATTCACAAAAAATCTTAAGTTCATGAATAATTAACCGTTAAAATAAACTCTATATATAAAAATGAAAAGGGAAGGCGAGCAAGGGGGTCCAGGGGGCGTAGCCCCCTGGCTAGTGGAAAGCCCCGCCGAAGGCGGGGCTTTGCGTCTAGTTATTAATAAAATAATATATAGAAATCGGTGGGTAACTAGGAGAAAATACCAGCGCCTGTTTATCCATCGTACACACTATTACACTATTTATTTGCAAAGGTTGCACGCATGATCAGTGCAGAAAATAGTGCTGGTGGTGGATGTCGTCTATATTTGTACCTCTGATTCCTTGCTGGTAATTTGTCTATTTAAGAACATTGATTTGAAAATGGCAAACATTTATATAATAAGAAGCAAAAATTTAGACGACATCCACACAAATTATTACCAAAATTATTTTCTGCACTGATGATGGATGGCATTTGCAATATTTGTAAATAAATAGTGTAATAGTGTGTATGGTGGGTAAACAGGCGCTGGTCTTTTCTCCTACTTACCAATCTCAAAAAACATCCAGCCCAAACCTTCATCAATATATAACTGGTAGAAATCCTTATATATCCTAAATAAATAAATAACGAATAGATAAATAAATAAATAATGATTGACAAATTATTTCAAATAAATAAAAATTCATATAAATTCAAATTGCAGGGCTTAAGGGCATAAGGCGGGTCCCTAGCTTATGATATGCTGGATATGTGAAGTTGACCCTGTCGGGTAGCGAGCTCCTAATCGTTGGTCAGTGGCCAGTGGCGTCATTTCAACTTATCGGATTATCGGATAGGCGCCCAATATCGGATACCAAGGTTCAGGCTCTCCTCTATGCTGCAGCGAAGCGAAAAAAATTTTATCTAGTACCTGTTGGTTCTTCTATCCTATAGAGACGTTGAGTGGACTTATCTGTTGTCAGTGCGAGTTGGGAAAAATATTTGCTTGGTTTTTGAATTTATGAACATTTTGGAGGAGGCACTTCACAACTGTCTACAATACAACTACTAAAAGTAATATATTCAAACTGCTTTGGTGGTAATTACTTTGGAGAAAAACGTTAATTTTTTTAGGTCTTTTTCGGCATCTAAGGCCATTTAGACCCCATCCCTATTTATTTCAAATGATTTGTAATCAATTCAAATGAAATAAATTTTTCTCGCTTGGGACGGGAAGCGAACCCGGAACCCCAGCGCGAGAAGCTAGTGACTTCTCACTGAGCCACGGGTTATGGGCAACGTTAATTTTAATATAAATTTATTTTTTTAGCTAGCTGCTATGGTTTCGAGATTAGGTTCGGTCAAATGTAAAAACGGGTTGGCGTTTCGGGTCCCTAATATCAGATAACCTTAAAAAACGGGGACAGTGCAGACGAGGAGTGTATTAACTGTCTTCAGCCATACAAGCAACATAAACATGGCCAACAGTGGATAAGATGTCAATTGTTTTGGATCAGATGAGAAAGGATGGAAAACTTTCAACTGAGAGCATTGCTCTTCAAAACACTTGTAGCACAGTATATGTTGCAAATTTTGATCTTGTTTTTTGTACTCTGATTTTTTAAAAAGTGTAAAAATGTAAATTAAAAAAAAAAAACTTGATTGACATTTTCCTTCTAGATTGTTTAGTCTATACATAACTAAGTGAATATTGATTAGAAATCAAAATATAGCCAAAAATCATGCTGTTAACATGTTTTATGTAGTAAAAACAAAAATTTGAGGCGATCAAATAAAAGTTCCACTTTAAAAGTATCCGATAATCGGCTACCTACTCAAATTGGCCAAAAGATATTTAATTTAATTAATTGTTTAATTTTGTACAGTATATATACTCGTAGATGTATTTTGAAATAATTAATTTAA
This sequence comes from Euborellia annulipes, assembly GCA_023213315.1. Lineage (NCBI taxonomy): Eukaryota > Metazoa > Arthropoda > Insecta > Dermaptera > Anisolabididae > Euborellia > Euborellia annulipes. The sequence goes on from JAKCPI010026968.1 coordinate 3,557, forward strand.
GAATATAAAATTTTATAAAAATCAGACCCCTTGGGGGAGGCAAATGTCCCCCCCCTGGCCACCCTAAATGACGCCACTGACAGTGACTGTGTGAGGTAAAAATCGCTCTCTCTAAGAAACCTGATTCGATTCTCAACGAAGGTATATTCTTTCGAATATGTGGGTTGTATGTTTGTAAACATTATTTTATAGTCCACTGAGGACTTATGCCTATTCATCAGTTATTTAATTCGTTTTTTTTTTTTATTTAGGGCTTCCACAGTCCCCTGATCTTTCTTAGAACGTCTTTGCTATAGCCTATATATTTAGATTCGTATAATTTTGAAGGCCTGTCAACATCTTAAATATTTTAATATCTTTTGGTTTGAATTAGTGTAGTAGTTAGTAGTTTTAAAATTTCTTTCATATTGCATTATACCAGTATATATTTTGGACTAAATTTGAACAGAAAAAATAACTGTTTATTAATTCAAGGAACATTTCAAGGAACGTGTGGTGCCTGATTGTCTTTTGTACTACACTTTCCTTTAATTTTAGGATGAGTTTCGATTCAAATGATCAAACTTGTAAGGAGCTCCGCCCTTGAAGAGGGCGCCGAATCGAACGCCACACCCCTTTCTTCAGGTATTTATTTTTTATCACTGATATTATTGTGTTTAATATTGTTGACAAGGAAAGGGCTAATTAGAAAAGGGCTTGAGCTTGATCATTCCAGGTTCAATTATTATTCTCTGAGAAATACCTAATTTGTTAAAAAAAAAAAATAAAAATAATAATAACAATAAATTAGAATTGAAAAAAAGAAGATAAATTTACCGTTAATGGGATGAAGAAATGAAGGCAGCCATGTTTGAAGATGTTGGCTATCTTTGAGGCACACTTCAATAAAAAAATGATATTCCCACTTGGTTGACACATTGACACTCGCGGAATTAGAAAAATATTTATTTATTTATTTATTTAATATGAGTATATGTGTATATATATGTTTGTTATTTAAAAAAGCACGCTTTTTTCGATGCTTAAGAAATTGGACGTCAGGACACCCGGGGATTCGATAGGGTGTTCTCCATGACGGCGGTCTCCGCCCCGATTAGCGGCTAAGAACGTGAAAACATGAGCCAAGGTGAGAGTTGGCTAACAGAGAGAATGGGCGGAGAGAGAGAGAGAGAGAGAGAGAGAGAGGGTGGAGGATTCAACCAAAACGAGGGTAAGGTAAGCTTTGCAGAAGTTTGTCGGCCAAGAGTACTTTGCCAAGTGCTGGGTAGATGCTCTGCTGTGGGTGCAACTCAGCGCTCTCTCTCTCTCTCTCTCTCTCTCTCTCTCTCTCTCTCTACCCCCCACTCTATTTATTTCTCTCTCTCCCTTCGATTAGGGCGGGTACTGCGCCGTCTCCTCCGCCGCCAGTACCGCCGTCGCTCCCATCGGCTCTCCTCGGCTCCAGTCGCTAGTTGACAGCAAACGCTGCGACAAGTTTGCTAAAGGGCGGGTCCCCCCTCATTCTGAAAATTTAAATTTAAATAAAATATTTAACAAATTTGTGAGTATGTTTATTAATTGGTGGACCAAACGCCCCATGGCCCCTGGGAATAGAACCCAGAATCTCCAGCCTTTCCGGGGTCGGTGTGCTACCCTTTTCACTCTCCTAGACCAGCACCAACAAATACTCATTGCCCTATATATGTAATTTGACCCTATATTTCTCTAACAAGAGAATTGAGAATTGATAAATATTTAAAGAAAAATTTCTCCCTTGTCAGCCGCTTTTTATAACAGACAACTTGCTCTGGTCCAAACCCTTCTGTAACCAGCAAAGTCCTTATTAAGGGCTGCTCGATTAATTAAACAATAGTTGAATAATTTTCGTTATCTATATATTTGAATAAGATATTAATACAGACTTGTGTTTTATTTGTCGGTGGGCCAAACCCCAATTTTTTTTTTTGAAGTGAAACTTCTTTACCACCGGTAGAGCAAAAATTAATCAAACGCATCTTCCCCCCTGAGCGCACCCTCCAATGTCACGAGGTTGAGATAGTGAGGGGGTTGCGTGAGCTGAGGCCCAGCTAATTTGTCTTTGCGCATCCCCGCCCCCGAGATCGACTAGACTCAACACATTTATATCAATATCTCAAAAAACAATTACCATAGTAAATAAAAAATTCAATAAATAAAAATCGCCCATTCATTGAAAATTTGCTAACATTTTTCTATCTTGGGCTTCAACTTTGCGTTCAGTGCGTGTCGTTTCTTTGGCGTGTAGAGTGAACACACTGTGCTTTTTAAATATGAATCTCTGGAGATTTTCTCAAAATGATTTTGATTCAAATATTGTATCTCATGGCTTATGTTTTATATAATGTTTGAAATGTTCCCAAATCGTTCGATCCGTATGCGTTGAGAGAGTCGTCGAGCTATGGCTACCCAGCCAGCCCTTTTCTCTTCACTCACTCTGATATATTATCGAAAAGAAAAAGATATATCTCACAACATATCACATTGCATCCTTTTAAATGGGTGGGGGAAAGTTATGAAGTGCCTTTAGTTCAATGAGATAAATCATTTTGTTTATGAAAACTCAATAATTTAAAATCAATCTCAAATAATTGAATGGAAGTACTAATAATGTGGGGTGTGAGGTGTATGTAATGAGCCAAAGCAGATATAGAAACTATAGAATAGCTGACATTCGGCCCTTTCTTACAGATCTACCAAAAGATTACAACGTTACCTAAAAAACAATAATAGCTATCGATTTCTAGATGAGTGTCCACCAAGAGTGCAGTCAAAAGGGGATGAGTCAACCTCGCACTCCCCCTCCCCCTCCCCTTCACCCCCCACCCAGGTCGAAAAGCCACTGTCAGAGATGCAGATTAATTTTTGTATTTTTGAAAATTCAATTTTTGCCCATTATAAAAATTTATCGGATGAAATCAATTTAAATTGTTTTAATTAAATATGAACGGATTTCTTGTAATAAAAATTTGAATTAAGGTTAATTCTTCTCCACGCCTGTCGACCAGGCAACCATTTTGACAAAAATTGATTCGTGAAGAAGTTTCATATCTCCTCTCTCTCTGGATAATTTCAGATGGCTGAGATCTTATCATATTAAAATTATACCTAAATACACCAAATGTCCAAATGTGGAACTTCATTTGAAGCTCTAGGCGAATTAGTCACTTTTCAAGACAAATCTCAAACTATATTTACGGGTCATTTCCCTTTTTACTTTATACTTACCGTATATTGTATAAATATGATTTAAAAAAGTATTATTTCTTATTTATAATTTATGTATTAGAGTGAGGTGGATAGCTGAGTAGATCTTGTAGTAAGGAATAAAGAAAAGAGCGATTGCAGCTACGCTTATTTCGTTTATTAGTCACTTCAAGTCGACGTTTCGGACCATCCTCAGAGCTGAAGCGTGTTGACACGCTGACCGAAACGTCGGCTTGAAGTGACTAATAAACGAAATAAGCGTAGCTGCAATCGCTCTTTCCTTTTATAATTTATGTGTGGTCCTCAAGCAATTTGGAGCGGCTAGGCCTGTTTTAAAGCCAAGGGAGGCCCCTTAAGCTATGCAACCAACACAGAGATGCGAGTTCAGTTGCATAGATCAAAAGTGCAGGGAAAATTTTACAAATGCCCTAACTGCATAGGCGTAGCCACAGGGGGTGGGGATTTGGGTTCAACCCCCCCCCCCCCCCCAAGCCATGATTAAATATTTAAGTTCGAATGAGAATCGAATACTAAAAACAAAAAAAAAAAAAGCGAACGAAAAACGGCGCTCCAGTTGAGCTTCGCCCCCTCCGCTCTCAAAGGCTAGTTCCGACGCTCCTCCGCCCCTCCTGGGTTGAATCGCAGCATAAAGTGCATTTAAACTAATTTCACGTAAAGTTTTATTGATATACTTTTTAAAGAGTATCTAAAAAATAATTGGTTTTTGAATTATAATCAAAATCGTTGGAGCGAATTTTGAGAAATCGAAAAAAACTGAAAAAATACATTAGTAAAGTACTAGTACCCTTTGGCTGATTTGATTGAAATTTCTTGAAATACTTGCGACATAGGTACTTGGCTTAAGTATAAAATTTGAGTATCGAGAGTTTTTTCGTTTTTGAGTAATTCCCATTAACCCACAGTTCTTTGAATTTCACTTGAAATCAATTTATTTTATTGTGAAAAAATCTTAAATTTCCAGAAGATCGATTCCAGTTAAAATATCAAAACATAATATTTATGTAAATTTCTCTGAAAGAGATTTTATTGCTTTTAAATGGCTGTTTTATTGCTTTTCTTGAAATCGCCATTAAAAGGAGGCGATTCCCTTTTAGCTTGAATTTGACGTCATTTTCACTATCATTTGAATTTATTTCAACGACTCTACAGGAGTCGAGGGCAAGGGCGGATCCAGAGGTGTTTCTCGGGGGGGGGGGGTAATCTGGTCTGACTGGTCGCACAGCACACAATTTTTTCTTAATTTCGGTAATTTAAAGACGCATTCTGTACTTGTTTGCCAGAATATAAATACAAATCAAATTTTTAAGTATTAATTTTTAAAATTTTACATTAAAAATACATTTTTTTTCGAAAAAAAGTATTTTTTTCAAATCTCAGGGGGGTAATTACCCCCTTTACCCCCCCCCCACTTGTATCCGCCCTTGGTCGAGGGTGGGTGAATGCACTCCCTATCCGCCCCCTCTCCAATCAGCTTAAGAGCAAAGTTATGGGATGGCAAATAAAAAAGGGATGGCAAATAAATTTGTAATTAATTTTGTTTAACAAAAATAATAAATTATTTAAAAATAAAAATGTTTTCAATTAATGTATGTAATAAAAAATTCTATAATTAATAATCTGCATTAAATGTAGTAAAAAATGATATATCATATGTACAAAATTAAAATTTTTTTTTAATAATTCTTTTATTTACTGTTTCTTATATGGTCTATTTTTTCCTAATTTAATTAAATCAAAGTTAGCTGAATCGTTAAAGTGGTCAACATACGTTATATTTTTTCCATCCTCGCTTTACCAAACATTGCGAGTTCAAATCCACCTCGTGCACTTTTTTTCATGCTTAATATTATCAATTTCCTTTTATTTTTAATGCTAACGTACAATTTCATTCATCTGTAAGATATAACCCAGCTAGCAGAGACCCGTCAAAATGACGTCGGAAACTGGTCAGAGACTGACCAGAAATGACGTTATGTTTGACGACAAAATGACCTAAAAATCACGGACTAATGTCACAGACCGATGACGACATTTTGAAACGTCAAAAAAACGTGATTCCGTGACTTTTTTTGACCTTTTTATAACCTGATGGATAAAAAAAATTAGAAACAAACTCACATATAAAATTAAATTGTATTAATAATATAATTATAAAACACATTATTTTAGCAATTAAATACATCTCTTCTCTATCCATATAAATATATCAAAATAGGAAAGTTGAAATTTAATATATATATATGACTAATTATAAAATAATAATTGAGAGATTTAATTATTCAATTTTTAATTTTAATTAGTACCTATTTTATTTTATTTTAATACTTTTGTAAAAACGCGATTTTCTATACACTATTATATAAAAGACAATGTTACAGACTAGAACCATTACAGGATCATCATTCAACAGCAATAAAAGACATGAATTCATTAACTGTCACTAACTGAACCGGTACGATCCTTTGTGTGTGCTAACAGTTGCGCATGCGCGAAATGTGTGCGCATGCGTATTAAAATAAAAATATGGAGGTAAGAGAAAGTAATAATAAGTGTCGTGATCGGTACCTGATCGGTACGTCTTTATAATGTGATATTTTGCACGTTTTAAAGACGTTACAAAAAAGACGTTTTATTTTAGGTTTTAATTAGTCATTTGACGTCTTTTGACCAGTTATGACCAATTTCGGACGTCATTTTGACGAGGTTCTGCTAGCTGGGAATGAGAGAAAGGATTTGTGACAAAATGAAAATCTGGTCGTTTGAATTAATTACAAATTTTTTTTATTTAGCTATTCCCACATACAATGGGGCTTTTAAGTGACTCTTACAATTTTAATTTTGTACTCCTTCTCTCCACTTTATAAAATATAAAATTTTTTGAGATGGTTATGGCGCTTCGAATTTCGTTTTCATTATTATAATAGTATTGTGTGAAATAATTGACCTTGAAATCTTGTATTTAATTTAGAAAATATAACATTTAAATATATAATATAAACATATAATGACTATATAACAAACGTAATTACAAGGGCGGTCCTAGCCTTACATCTTGGGGGGGGTCACTGCTTTTTTTTTTTTTTTTTTTTATAGTAGAAATAAATGGGCCTGGACCCCAATAAATATATAATAATCAAATATGAGTATCGTTTAAGTCTTAAATGGCCTAAGTTGCCGAAAAGATTGTGTGAATGGGAGAGTGAGTGGGAAAAAAGTGTATGTTAAAAAAAAGAAGATTTTGGGGGGGGGGTCACGACCCCCTTGACCCCCCCTCTGGGACCGCCCTTGGCTATTTGTGACCATATTACTCCGTACTATGTTCAGATGGGCTGGCTGCGGCTGAGAGCAAGGCGAAAATACTTCCTGGGGATCAGTGGCGTAGCGAGAGGGGGGGCAAGGGGGGTCATCATGCCCCGGGCGCTACTCACAAAGGGGCGCCAAACAAATTCGCAAAACAAAAAATAATTTTAATGTCCGGGGAAAAAAATTTTCCGCGTGACGGAAAAATTTGGTTCCGCAAAAAAAAATAAAATTTTTCCGCAGGAAGGGGGAAAAATTCCGCAAAACTTAGCCCACTTAGGTAAAATGATTTTAATTAATTTTGACAGATGCATTTTTTTCTTTTCAAAATAATAAAAAAAACTATTCAACATATACACGTAAAAAAATATGAATTTTCATTCATATCTCATAAACTTTGTGGT
>JAKCPI010026969.1:0-23412 GCA_023213315.1 Euborellia annulipes
AAGATTGCCTAATGTTCATTATTTCACTTCTTGTGCATTTCTGATGTTTAATATAAATCTTGTATATCTTCTCAAGCACTTAAAGTGCCAGAGACATTATCGCCCCTTATTTAGCCCGAAAATATATTTATCCGTTTAAATTTATACCTCAATTAGACTTAATTAATTTAGTTAATTCTTATATTAAATCACTTGATTAGTTAATTATTTTTTAATGTTCTAAGAGAGTCTCAACGAGGGGAGTTAATGTCCAGGTAACAATCTTTAGATTATGTTAAAAAAAGGTGAAATAAATTTGAATAAATAATTGCTATTCTTCTTAATTAAGGGTTTAATGGATCTCTTCTTTTGGAAAATTAAAAAAAATTAGATTGTATGAAAATATTTTGGTAATAATATGGGAAAAAACTTTTCTTTATTTCACTTATAAATTTTTTAAATTTGAGGAAATACAAATATGAGTTAAATCATGTTATTTGAAATTCTCTCGTGCTAAAGGAGAAGAGAAAACGTTTTGATTTATAAGTTCTATAACCTTCTAAACGTCTTATCTTTTAGCTTGTATTAAAAAAAAAAGAAGAATTTGGTTAGATTTTATTAAGGAATTAGAGATTTATTTAAGGAATTGGCCCAAGAAGGCTTAAAATATCAAAGAGCTTATGTCACAAACAAACGTGTCTGGTTCGGAATGAGAAAGAAAGTATTAAATAAGAAAGCAGCCATGCGTGTGTCTTTTTCCAACTCGTTTCCCATATTTGTAGGATATTTTGGACTTGGTAAAAAAAGAAAAAAAAAACAATGGCTGTCCTGGCGATGCGAAAACGAATAATGTCGAGCGCTTTGGGCGGAACAGGCTTGGCGAGTATTCCTTGGACAGACGGCACTTGCTCTTTCTTGATTGCCAAGATTGCCAACGCCAAAGAAAGAAGGAAAGAAAGAAAAGAAAGAAAGAACCGGCCCCGGGTCGGCCACCTTCTGCTTTTCTTCGTCTCTTTTACTCAAATGCGACAGGATACCTACGGGTACAGAGAGGCTGCTGCCAAGTCAGGTTGCTTTCGATTCGATTTGAATGTCATAAGAGGTACAACCTGCCCACCAAATTCACACCTACTACTTATGATTTCATACACTCCCAAACCTGCAACACAAGAATGATTTGTAAAGGCAATTATAATGATAGCAAACTATTAAAATAATTTTTCTTAAAATTTTCCACCATATTATTTTGGACGTAATAATAATAATAATACATTTTTGAAGCATAATTGAGCAAGATTGATTCCTGCACCTAAAACCGTTACGAAACGCTGCATTCCCTTCCAAATTCAGGCCGTTGAGCTTGTGAGAGTGTGCCCAGAAAAAATGGATTTACTCACTGATGGAGATCATCAAGTAACACAAGAAAAAGACAGAATAGACTCAAAACCAATTAATAAATCAAAAATTCAAGAATGTGATTGTGAATTTTGGGTAGAATTTTCACCTCTGTAGTTTCGAGAATGTAATTTTATATGTTCGTATAGACAGTGATTTTTTTTAAAACTCTTTTTCGGCATCTGAGGCCATTGTTAGATCTCTTCATCTGATCTCTAACACAAGAGGCGAGACTTCTTCCCCTGTGCTATGATTTAACAGTAATAATAATATCATTGTTCACGGAACTAGGAAACTAGTCAGAGAAGTTATCTCTGAACTTCTACAGATATTTAATTCCAATTCTTTCTTTCTTTATTATACATATATGAAGCATTTTCTATTTCACTATCATTATATAATAAGTCTAGGCCCATCTTAATTCTCTCTGGCTCCCAGATGTCTGGTTACGCCTGTGAATTTTATATCAATGAATAAAATGACTTTTTTTGGGTTCTCATTTTATTGGAAGATAAATTTAATATTTCATAAGCTGAAAAGATGTAATGAATTGGAAGAGAGCAAAGCAAGTACGGGTGTAGCAAATAAAGAGAGCCTTTGGATTATAATCCTACAAGGACTGAGGATGGGCGATAAACGTCTCCTTTTTGGCATTTGGCATCCAAAGGCTGTCTTTATTTGTTGCACCCGTACTTGCTCTCTTCCAATTTAATATTTCATGCAAACTTCATTATCTCGAGAAAAATCAATCAAAATAAACCTTGATTCTCTAATATTTAAGAGAAAATTTAAAATCTTAAAAAAGTAATTTCTTTTTGAAATGATCAAATGTTTTATTCTAGTTGAACAAAACACTAAAATAATGATATAACAAATGAGGCTTTAGTGAAAAAGTGGAGAAAACTAGATGTTGTTGGGTTTCAAATCCCACCTGGATTTTAGTGATGGATTCCACACCTCTGAACCGCAAGGGTCTCTCTCTTTTTCTTTCTTTTTGCAAAAGTTGATTTATTTCAAGGAGGTTTTTGTTAAAAGTGCAATTTGTTTATGCTCTGTTGTTGTTAGGTGGACTCTCCCCGAGTCGTCTGTCTGTCCCGTGGGCGACCCGAGTTTTAGCTCTCGCTCTTTTCTTTTATAGGCCCAGTTGGACTTAGAGGCCAACGCCCCTTGCTACTGCCCGCCATTGATAACCCCATCAGCATCAGCTCCAGTTAGACCTGATGTCTCATCCTTAATGATCGCATGCCTTTCAGATAACTCATCGCTTTTTTTGGAAAGAAAAATTGCACCAATCATTATTGTTATTATGACTTCTCCGTCTCGCACTTTGTATCTTTCTAAGTAGGTTTATCTGAAAAAGATCACGGAAATTCAATAAAAATGTCGTTTATTGATACAGGTGTAGGAAGGTACTCGACCAAAAAATTGCCGAGCCATTTTAAATTACCTTGACCCTACTAATAAAAATAATCAAGAATCAACATATTTAAATAGAAATTGATGTTTTTGTTTGACACCTTCGCTTCGCTATTTTTACTAATTATTCTTATTTTTAAAGTGCCTCGTAAGGCTGACCGCACACGGTCGATTTTAAATCGACTTTACTATTTAGTTGAATTGGCTTAAAATCGTGATGCATAATCAATTTATACCCAACTCAACTGTTTAGTTGTGTTGTATGTGCACAAAGGCAGACAGACACACTGACAGACCATGTCGCGAAAACCACTTTTTTGGATTCAGGGGACCTCAAAAGCGTGTATATCCATCAAAATCTCGACATCGAATTTTTGACATCAATCCAATATTTTCTTCTCCCTCTATATATTAACATATATATATAGAGGTAAAAGAAAGTAAAGAAATAAGATTTAATTGTGTAACTTTCAAATACTATTTTGTTTTGAAAGCTTTCAAAAATTGAATTCAACTATTACCATTTTGTGTTTTTTGACATTACAATTGTTATAAAGTCAGTTAAATTCATTAATTAAAAAAAAAATTTTATATATAATAATTAATAGTTATATTTTTGTGATAATTACTACTCTTCAATTACAAATAAAATTTCTTTAAAAAAATTTCTTAATTAATTAATAAAAATTTTAATTTTTTAAAATTTATTCTTGATCTTTGATATTGGCCAATTTGCAGACTGTATCAAAAATTAAAAATTTTTAAAACAAAAATAGTTTGAATAGAACAATTTTGTATATAAATACCAGTTCCTTAGCCGAAAGGGGCAGAGGAGACAGGGCCGTTATACATAGCCCATCTCAAAAAAAAAAGGCTGAGCCCATCAAATATTCAAAGAAATAACGCAATTTGTTTTGATTTTGCTCTGTTGCTATGCTAAATTTTCGAATTTAAATGATTTTTTAACAAATTTATGACAAATTAGGATACACAGGCTGAAACGTCTTATTCTGGGAGTTTTATTGAACCTAGAGCATTTCAATTTGGCTGATATCTCCATCCTTCCATTATCAACTTTAAGGTTATTTTTCAGCGCCAAAAAAAAAATTTAATTGGTTTTAGTTCTTATTTCTGATAATATTAGCTATAATAAACCACAAAATTCAAAAATTAAAAAAAATAATTAACAATAGAAGGGAAAGGATGGATTCTCTATCCCAGTTGCGAGGCCTATTTTAAGAATTTTTGACATTTTTTGGATTACCGATGTGATATTTTTTCATCTCGCTATTTATTCTAATAAAATGATTCTTTCTTCTGCGTAGGCTTTTCTGCCGGTCATTTGGCGATTCGGGTTCACTGTACCGTGCGATCTCGCTTAATTGAGCCTGTTTACAAGATTTCAAAATCATGGACCTTGAAATATGGTAAGCAACATAAATGTTTCTCTTTTTTTTCATCCATAGATTTATTATAATACCATTCTATGCTCCAAAATCCCTTTATAAAATTTAATCAAAATCAAACTCAGGCTCAAGTAGAAACATATACAATGTCATTCAATTTTTATCAATTTTACTGTATTTTATTTCAATATTATGTGATCCTAGTTTTCGTGACATTTACCTATATTTCATAATATTCAGAGGCGTAACAACATTGATGGGCGGCCCCCCTCCCCCCTGTAGGTACAAGAATGACGCCCCGTCCCAAAAAAAAAAAAAAAAAAAAAAAAATTTGTTAATAATTCCAAAAATGTAAAATTATGTATTTATTATTTAATGGTGCCTCAAACGGCTTAAAGTTTAGAAAAACCAATTTTTACAGTATTTTTGAACTTTAGATAACCCAAAATACAATTTTTCCAATCCCTGAATGAAAAAACGTATATTTACGATATTCTATAGTTCTTCAACTTTCCAAAAATCATTCTAAGGGGTGACGTCCTAAAGAAATCTTGAAAATTCAAAATTAAAGCCACTTTATGTGATATACAGTGTTTGTTGTGTTCGTGTTGCCTCGTTGCAATGTTTATTGATAGACATTCAATATATATAAATGTTATGATTATAAAATGTTATTTGCTTGAATCAAATAAATTCTATTTTATGAAGTCTCGCCCAGAATACATCTTGCATATTATTACATGGTGGCAGCGTATGAGGAATAATTATAATGGCTCTATATCAGATTCCTGCGCCTGAAGTTTTTAGTTTTTCTGGAGGAGTTGAATGGATGAAATGGAAAAATCGTTTTCTTCGGTTTAGAAATGCATCAGGATTACATGAGAAACCGGAGGAGGAACAAATAAACGCTCTTCTATATTTAATGGGCCAGAAATCGGAAGAGATTTTCCAAGGTTTTAAAATGACCGCTGTTGAAGCTCGATGTTTTGACAAAGTCTTAAAGCAGTTTGATAATTATTTTCAACCAATGAAAAATATTGTCTATGAAAGGTATTTATTTCATACGCGACTTCAGAAAGAAGGTGAGCCTGTTAATGATTTTATTACTTCATTATATACTCTCGCTGATAATTGTGAATTTGGGACTTTTAAAGAACAAATGATTAGGGATCGTATTGTTTGTGGTATTCGCGATCAGAAAGTTTCTGAAAATTTACAATTAGATGAGAAATTGACTTTGGAAAAGGCGGTTAAACTAGCACGAAATGCCGAATTGGTGAAATCTCAGCAGGATCGTATTCGAACGGGTGTATTAATTTCAAATAATAAGGAAGATAAAAATAATAATGATAATTTAGATAGAGTTAAAGTTAATAAGAATAATAATGAGAGAAATAAAATAGTTGAGAATAAATCCAATTTTGGAAATAAAAATTATAGGAATGGTTTTAATAATAAATATAATAAGGGAAGTAACTGTTCGTTTTGTAATAGTAAAGTGATTCATAAGCGGAGTGATTGTCCCGCTAATTATGCAACATGTTTTAAATGCAATAAAAAGGGGCATTTTGCAAAAGCATGTAGGAATAATAATTTTAAAAAGAAAGTTCAGGAATTAGAAGAAAGTTCGGAGGATGAGAATTTTTTAGGAAATCTTTATAATATAATGTCTTTATCGGAAGATAAATGGTCAGTTGATTTGTCAGTGGAAGGCTATAAAATTAGATTTAAAATTGATACTGGAGCAGATGTTTCTGCGATTTCAGAATTTGATTTTAAAAGATTTAAAACAAATGTTAAGCTTGAGAAAGGCAAAGAATTGTATTCTGCTGGACATAAAAAATTAGAATGTCTAGGAACTTTTAAAACTAAACTTGTCAATCGAAATAAAACATATATTGAAAGAATTTATGTGATTAAAAATTTGAAAATGGCTTTATTAAGTAGGAAAGCTAGTGAGGAACTTTTATTAGTTAAAAGAATTGACAATGTTTATTCTAATTTGAATTTAGAGAAATTAAGACTAAAATTTCCTAAAGTTTTTAATGGGCTTGGAAGAATTAAAATTCCATATAGAATTAAATTGAAAGAGAATTTTAAACCCTTTTCAATATCGGTACCTAGAAGAATACCACATCCTTTACTTAAAAAAGTAGAAAATAAAATAAAAACGATGGTTAAAGATAAGGTTATTGAACCTGTAGAGGAACCTAGTGAATGGTGTTCGCCTCTTGTAGTGGTTAAAAAACCTTCTGGAGATGTCAGATTATGTGTTGATTTGACTCAGCTAAATAAAAATATAGAGAGGGAACGTTATCTTTTGCCTTCGGTGGATTATACTCTAGGTTTATTAAAAGGCGCTAAAGTTTTATCAAAGCTGGATGCCAACTCTGGATTTTGGCAAATTCCATTGGATCCAGAATCGTCTCCATTGACTACTTTTATAACACCTTTTGGGCGTTTCCGATTCAAAAGGTTACCTTTTGGGATTTCCTCAGCGCCTGAGCATTTCCAAAAGCGTATGTCACAAATGCTTACTGGTTTAGAAGGTGTAGTCTGTCACATGGACGATATTTTAATTTTTGGAGAGAACCAAGATGTTCATGATTTACGTCTAACCAAGGTTTTTGAAGCGTTAGAGAAAGAGGGCGTGACTCTTAATGTAGATAAATGTGAGATTTCCAAAACAGAATTGAAATTTTTGGGATATGAGATTTCTAATGGAGAAATTAAAATTGATAGAAAGAAAATTGATGCCATAGTGAATTTGAAAGCGCCGTCTAATCTTAAAGAAGTGAAACAATTTTTAGGGATGGTTAATTTTATTGGAAAATTTATTCCACACTTGTCAACAATTTTAAATCCTTTATTTGATTTGTTGAAGTCTAAAAATAGTTGGATTTGGGGAAAACCTCAACAAGAAGCATTTAATAAAATTAAACAATTGATTTCAGAGGCCCCAGCTCTAGCTACTTATGATCCTGGGAAATATACATGCATATCATCGGATGCTTCGTCTTATGGATTAGGTTCTGTCTTACTTCAAAGACAAGAGGATGGAAAATTATCACCGGTTGCTTATGCGTCAAGGTGTCTTAATAAGTCTGAATTAAACTATGCTCAGATAGAGAAAGAAGCATTAGGTATTGTGTGGGCGTGTGAGCGTTTTAAAGATTTTATTACAGGAATAAAAATTAATATCGAAACGGACCATAAGCCATTAGTCTCAATTTTTGGAAGTAAAAGTTTAGAAAGTTTGTCCCCAAGACTTCAAAGGATGAAAATCAGGATGATGCGGTATGATTATGATATTTTTTATACTCCAGGGAAAAAACTTTTAATAGCAGATTATTTATCGAGAAGTCCGTTGAATATTTTTGAAAAAGATGATTTTAATTTTGAAAATGATATTAAAGCTTATGTTCAAATGATTATTGAAGGGTATCCTGCTAGTGGTGATAAACTTAAAGAAATTTTAAAAGCCCAAAACAATGATAATTTGTGTGCAAATTTAAAGAAGTATGTTATTGAAGGTTGGCCTGAAAAGAAACTTTTAGATAGAGAAATGTTAGAATTTTGGAATGTTAAAGATGAAATAACTTTTCAAGACGATCTGGAGATAGAGTTTGGGTGAAAGATATGAAAGTTTTTGGTGAAGTGAAAAAGAAGCTAGAAAGCCCGCGGTCCTATTTGGTGAAATCATCTAGAGGTACTGAATTAAGAAGAAACAGAAAATTCCTTGTTCTTTGTCCTGAGAAAAACTGAAGAGGGAAGATGTGATATACAGTGTTTGTTGTGTTCGTGTTGCCTCGTTGCAATGTTTATTGATAGACATTCAATATATATAAATGTTATGATTATAAAATGTTATTTGCTTGAATCAAATAAATTCTATTTTATGAAGTCTCGCCCAGAATACATCTTGCATATTATTACACTTTAGAGCAAATTTTCTATTAAAATTTATTTTTCTCTACATCTTTAAAACAATGCCTGATAGGGCACAACTGATGGCATTTTTTGAATCAGCGCTACCCATATACATAACAGCAACATATATTGTACTTTAGCTGATAATTAAATTTATTGTTTTTATTTCATAATTTAAGGTAAAATAAAAGATGGCTTTTGACACATTTTTTTGGCATAGTCATAGGCTACTTTAAATTTATAATTATGTAAGGGCGGATCCAGAGGTGTTTCTCGGGGGAGGGGGGGTAATCTGATGTGACTGATCGCACAGCACACAATTTTTTCTTAATTTCGGCAATTTAAAGGCACATTCTGTACTTGTTTCATCCCACATGCTGCAGTAACTTCCATCCTGCTTTACTTTAAATTTAATTTGACTAAAAAAAAGTCACAATTAAAAGGTTTTAGCTTGCATATTTTACAGATTGTAGTGATCTTTTTAGTTTTGCTAGCCTAAAAAAATACTGCTCATCTGGCTTTAATTAAAATCTAAATTGTTAGAAAATCCATCTTTTTAATAAAAGGATTATAAGATTAATTCTCAGAGAGCCAAAAAGCTCTCAAGGAGAGTTATTCCCAAACTTACTATAATTTGTATTTTATTTTTTATTATTAACTTTGATTTTTTTAAGGATGTTAATTTACATAACACACTTAAATTAATATTAAAATCTCTATTTTTAAAATATATATTTTCCGTCCAGGTGGCAGGCATCTCTGCAGTGCCAAAAAAAATATTCAAAAACTCATTTAGCTAATAGATATAGTTTAGTTTTTACTAATTTAATAATTTCCCAAGGTCTTTTTTATGCAAGTTGGCCTTGTTTGAATGTTTTTATGAATGGAAAAAATTAATTTTGCTAATTGTCATTTTCTTGGAAATAATTTTTAAATTAGACTCACTTCAGATCAATATATACAGAGAAAAATATTTTTGGTTTCTTTCTTTCCCGAGTAAAAATGATTAAAAATGATCGAGGGATCCACACGCCCGCAGCAGGTCTGCATAGTGAACCCTTAGGGACACACAGGGATATACACGTTCATACCAAGAGAACACAGGGATACTCACGCCCGCACCAGGAACACTCACAGTAGATCGAAAGTGACCAGAAGAAAAATGTGTGTCCCTGGTGCGGGCGTGTGTATCCCTGTGTATCGCCCGCACCAGGGACAAACATTTTTCTTCTGGTCACTTTCGATCTACTGTGAGTGTTCCTGGTGCGGGCGTGTGTATCCCTGTGTGTCCTTGGTGTGGACGTGTATATCCCTGTGTATCCCTAAAGTTTCACTTTGCAGACCTGCTGCCGGCGTGTGGATCCGTCGATCAATTTTAATCATTTCTACTCGGGTTATTAAAAGTAATTATTAATAAATTATACAATTTTACATAAATCAGGCCATGCCTCTGAATTAACACTTATTCAGGTCTATTCTTTAAAAACAGACGTTAAAATTTAACATCAACAAATGTTAAAAAGTAAAGTAATAACAACGTTAACTTTTATTTCTCTAAATAAAAACGTTAACTTTTAACATCTGTAAACAACATTAATTCATTTTAACACCTCCTTGCCTCAAATAGCAATTCTGTAAACAAAAACTTTAAAGCCAAAGCGTTAACATTTAGTAAATAGTGTTTAAAATTAATGTCATGTCTAGGGGGCGCCTTTAATATTTTAACGTCATATTTAAAATAAAAATGGCGTCCTTAACCTAAAAAGTAAGGTTATGATTTTGATAGCTTTGAAATAAACATGTTAACGTCGCTGTTAAAACTTTGTTTAGAGAGTAGATTTTTAACGCTTATTGTTTTTACATTACTTTTTAACACCCATTTGTTGATTTTAAATTTTAATGTCTGTTTTTAGAGAATTGACCTGATTAAATACTTAAATAATTTGAAAAAATCCCGACTAGGAAATGATAAACATTCCCCTCTTATAAGAATAATGATTCAAAATTTAACCTTTTTTTAATAACATTTATAAATAGCTTATGTTTAAAAATATGAAACTAGACACAAATTAGGGGTCGTCCACATATTACGTAACTCGTTAGGTGGGGGGGAGGGGTCTTGCCAAAACGTTACTAATTGTGACATGGAGGACGAGGGGGTTTCTCTAAGCGTGACATAACAATTCAAAGTTGAATTTATAAAATTTTTTGAGTTTCAATATGGGATGAGACTCGCATACTAAAAAAAAGGCCAAATGATTTTCGCAAGGGTGATTATTTGAGCCACAAGAGAAAATTTACTTAAAAAAAAAAAAAAAAAAAAAAAAAAAGGTAAAATGATATATTAATTTTGTATAGGAAATTTTAGGAAAAAGTTTAAAACAAGTTTCGGTTTCGGGTGGGGGGGAGGATAGTTTTATGTTGTGACATAATATTTGTAGGGGGTTTGTTTTTAGGGGCGTATCCCCCACCGCCCTAGGCCCATCAAGCCTTTGGCGCCCCTCATGCATTCGGCTTTCCGTCTTTTTACCTCAATATCTGTTTTTTCCGGAGTCTCCAGCTTTTTTCCCAAAGTTCCCGGCTTTTTTTGAAATTTCATAATAAATTAATTTTAAATCACAAATCCGGAGAAAAATTACAAAAAAATAATCTCGAACGAAAAAGGGCGCCTTAGTTTGAGCCCCCGCCCTCAAAGGCTAGTTACGCCTCTGTATGTGACTAACTGTAACTACTAGACTAGAATATCGTCAAAAAAGGCGTTACATAATATGTAGACGACCCCTTAAGAGAAAATAGACTACGACGAATCTTTGAAAAATAGCTATTTATAAGTTTATATAGAATTTTGATTAAATTTTTTCTTGAGCAGTATTTTTTTTTTTTTCTTTTTGAGTGAGACATTGTCTTTCGAAAAGACTGAAAAGCGTAAAATGAACTAAATTAGAGTTGAAGACTTTGATGGATATACTTTTCATGAGATCGTAAATACGATTCAAGTATTTTTCTCGAAGATAACTGTCTGTCTTTATAAAGAATATCTCATGAACTGAATAAATCTCCAAATCCTTGCTTAACTTAACAAGTAAAATTTGATTCTTCATTTGAAAAGTTGAAAAGATGTGACACAATGAGTTAAAAGGAAAAATTACTTTTCTGAATCATCATTATTATTTACTAATTTTTACTTTCTCTTACCTATGTATATATGTAATATATATATAGAGAGAAAGTATTGGATTCATGTCAAAAATTCGATGTCGAGATTTTGATGGATCTTCACGTTTTGAGGTCCCCTGAATCCAAAAAAGTGGTTTTCGCGACATGGTCTGTCTGTGTGTGGGTGGGTGGGTGGGTGGGTGGGTGTGTGTCAAATTTTAAGCATGAAGGAATTGAGCTATGAGGCTGAAATTTTATATTTAAGTTAAACACCCCCGGGACCGGAAAATAAGCTTTTAATCAAAATCGGCCAAAGAGTACTAGTACTTTACTGATGTACTTTTTCAGTTTTTTTCGATTTTCTCAAAATTCGCTCTAACGATTTTGATTAAAATTCAAAAATCAATTATTTTTTAGATGCTCTTTCAAATGTATATTCTCGTTTTGCCCACAAAATTGTTTGAAGCACACTTTACTCTTGTGCTTCATAGGAAAGATAGGAGAAATGGTTGCCATGGTAACAAAATATAAATATTTTCCCATACTTATAAATTTTACATCTGAATTCAAATATTCCCTACTGCCGGGAACTAAATACATGTCGACACAAAAAATCTGGTGTGACAAGCACAGTGCACAACTTTCGATTACCGAAGGTAAGAGAAAGTTGTGTGCTGTGCGCCAGTCACACCAGATTTTTTTTTCCAAGCTATAAGCACATATAATGCGCCCTTAATTATGAAAGTTAATTAATTTGAATGTCCTATAAATGACCTAGGCCAGAGGTGTCTAAACTACGGCCCGCCGGCCAAACCTGGCTCGACGGATAATTTTATCAGGCCCGCGGACGTTTTTGATTTTTCAAGTCAAAAATAAAAATAAAAAAATTATTAAAAATAAAAAAATGGCTTTTAAAATTTAATTCTGGCTGGCTGCGACATTCGTTTGATCGGAAATGTATTTTTTTCCACACTTTTCTATCGTTCATAATAATGTTTTGGGTTGTATAAATTATTTGCTTTTTTTATTTTCATTTGTATCAACCCAAAATCAGGGTCATTCGGTAGAAAAGAATGACCAGATACACTGTAAAAAAAATTTCGATGATTTTACAATTTTTTTGTTGTAAGCAAATTTCCAAGACCAATAGATACTAAATTTACTATACAGTTGAATTATATTTTTACAAAACTCTTTGCAAAAATCGTTTACAAATGTGTGGTAATTTTACTAATATTTAGCAATTTTCGAGTCCAAATGTCTGGTAATTTTACCAATATTTAGTAATTTTACTAATATTTAGCAATTTTCGAGTCCAAATGTGTGGTAATTTTACAAATATTTAGCAATTTTACAATCCGAATGTTTGTAATTTTACTAATATTTAGAAAAAAGAAAAAAAATTTACGGCTGAACCCATAGGTTATTGACCTTTAGGGGACGTCTCTACCTGAATGGAGTGAAGTAAATATTTTTATTTAATGAAAAATCCCTCCAGGATTTGAACACTGACCTTTTTGGTAGAAGCCTTGCTGCCTAGTCCATTTGACCATCGAATCACCTGTTAACTAATGATCTATCTCTGCTATTTGGCATTCAAGTATGACCTCATTGTAAACTATTTTTACTAAATAATAAAATAAAAAATAAACTTAAAGTTATCTTAATATTATTATTTTTTATATTATTATAACTTAAATAAATCCTTATAGCGCCAAAAATGTCTTTATTAAGAAAGCTAAAAAGCAGTCGAAACAAAGTCGGCCATGTTGGCAGCCTTAAAAGGAAAATTACTATACCCTTGTATTGTAAAATTAGAAACCTTTTTGTAAAATTACAAACCCTTTTCTAAAATTACAAACCGTGTTCTAAAATTACAATGCCATTGTATTGTAAAATTAGAAATCGTATGGTAAAATTACAATATTTACTCTAATTTTCCAAGAGAATTGTAATTTTAAAATGTTTTTTGGTTGTAAAAATTTTTTGAATGCATAGATTTGTAAATTTAGTATACAAATGTATGGTATTTATCATTTACAAGGAAAATTTGTAAATTTACTATACTAAAACATTCTAAAATTAAAATTTTTTTTTACAGTGTACCTTAAAAATTTTGACTTAGAAGGGGAGTGCATAGCCTTCATAACACCGATTTGAACGAAAAATTTTTTTATGTGTACCAGGTAGTACTTAATGAAAAACAAATTCTGTTAAAGCGCACTACTCAACCGTTTGGCTAAAAAAAATGTCAAAGATTTTGCTTAAGCCGTTGCTAACAATAACATTTACAAAAGCCGCGATAGGTAGATCGGTAACGGTTCATTCTTTGTAAACATGAAATCCCGAGTTCGAATCTCGCCCTGGGCAACTAATTTATTTTTTTTTTTGGATTTCCAAGAATATTTTTTAATATTATTAAATAAATGAACGGTTGAGTAGTGCGTTCTCTCGCTTTAACAGAATTCGTTTTTCATTAAGTACTACACATAAAAATTTTTTCGTTCAAATCGGTGTTATAAAGGCTATGCACTCCCCTTGTTAGACCACTTTCATAATTAACACTTAATGAATTCCATATAATGTTAAAATGACAACCGCTATCTAATGGGTCATTTTTGACTATATAGTAAAAATTACCTTGTATTAATTTAGTTTAAAATAATGTAGTGTGAAATAACTGATAAACTCATAAATTAAATTTAAATATTTTCGCCACTTTGGCACTCAAAAGAGAAGACGTTTTAAAGTTTGGTAGGCTTAACTCAAAAATTGAATTTTTTTTTTTTTTTTTTTTTTAAGGTCTTTTTCGGCATCTAAGGCCATTTAGACCCCATCCCTATTTATTTCAAATGATTTGTAGTCAAATCAAATGAAATAAATTTTTCTCGCTTGGGATGGGAAGGGAACCCGGGACTCCGGTGCGAGAAGCTAATGTCTTCTCACTGAGCCACGGCTCCCGGGCCAAATTGAATTTTCGGCTACTATGATTCTCAGCAGGCGATATGTAGGCTTTTTTTTCTTTTGCAAAGAATCATTATCGTAAAATAAATATAATAATTTTTGGAACTGAATCCGACGCCAAATTCAATTAATATTTACATAAGCTTTCACAATTTACTTATATTTATAAATATTTGATAATTCGATTTTTAAAAAGTCCAAAAGATTTAGGGGAGAGAAATAATATGTTTATAAATTAAACAAGTCAAGTTTTATTCAAGAGAGGGCTTTGGAAACCTCTAGGTAAACAGAAGAGAGGGACTCGATCTACCCCAGTCTGTCCTCAAATATTATCCACTAGAATGAATTGGATATTCGCATATAGGGAGTTTCAAATGTATATAAACTTTTGAACGAACTGATCAATGTACAAATAGGAAATTAAAAAGTTTCGCTTTGAAAAAAAAATATTACATTTTTTATCAATATTTCATCGGGATACTAAACAAAAAGGGGGTATTTTATGAAATATAATAGGCCTAATAAGCTCAACCATAACTGAACTATGAACTATGGTTCATGAGCTCATAGATGGGCACTTGGGACGCTTATTCTCAATTTTACGTTAAAGAGTGGTCTGCGATTTAGCGTTTTGTTAGATAATGAAGAAAAAATTATTAAATTATTAGATCAGATCCAAGTATTCACCCGACGGCCTCTAATACACTTGCTAATTAATTTGAATCACTTAAAGTAAATTTAATATTTCCGTTTTACCGTACCTGAACAAGGGTGTGGTGACAGTTGGCCAAAATAATCTGGGGCACAAAAAGTAAAAAGTAGTTACTAAAAGTTATTTTTTTAAATATTGGTGTAAACAGTCTGTGAAAATAATATGTGGTTGGGGAAATGATGCTAGGAGGGGGGAGGGGGCCCCCTTTACCCCCTCCCGTAAGTCGCAAGTTGTATAGTAGCCATGAGCATACCTTCACACTGCCATTTCCTATTTCTTTTCTTTTTATAATAAATCCATTCTATCTTTCTTTTAATTATGAAATATTATAAAAACTAGCATATTTTTTGCGCTTTCGGAATTTCTTGATGTGGAATCTCAGTCAACAAATAAAACAATATTTTGTTCTTTTCCTTCTAACGAAAAATTTAGTTTCTTTCTTTGATGATGAGTGTAATTTAAAAAAAAAAAAAAACAAAAAAAAAACGAAGATAAATGAGATTTCTTGCTCTTTCACCAAGTCCTTGATCTTGAACATATTCCATTTAGTTCAGATATTTTCCATTGTTTATGAAACATTGACCTTTTCCTTTAAAATATATTCGCTGTCAACTTTTAATTGAACCATTTGGTTATATCCATTTGCAATTTGTCATTTGCAAGATAAGAGTTGCCCTCGGGGCATGGCGTAGAGGTTAGCGTGCTAACCTCGTATACCAAACGTCGCGGGTTCGGACCCCAGGCAGTCCGATGATTTTATTTAAGCCAATTGGATACCAAATGGCTTAAATAAGAATGCCTGGACCCCTATATGTATATTTATCAATAACGGTTATCGTCTAAAGTCTTATATGGCCTGAGTTGCCGAAAAGACTGTGTGAAGTGTGTGTGAGTGTGAGTGTGAATGAGAAAAAAGTGTGAATGTTTTAAAAAAAAAAAAAAAAAAAAAAGATAAGAGTTAAGAAAATGCCCTTAACGGTACTCTCAGAACTTTTCAACTCATTATTCACCCACTCGGACGGACCAGTCGGGAGCTTCTTGCAGGTGTTGTTGTTTTGTTGACGTCTCAGATGACGTCAATGTGACGTCACGTGTGTGTGGGCGGCGAACTCCCCCTTGGCTCCGGTTGAAAAAGTTAACTCAGGTCCGTCGTCTTCAGTCCATTCATTTCTCAAAGCCTGACAAGCACCCATTTCGAACACAGAAGCTTTCGACATTCTTTCACACAAGTCATAATTGCTCGGTAATTAAATCCAAAAAGGTTAATAATGGATTAAGGATAATTCTCAAAATTATATTTATTAAGAATCTAGAATAAAGAATGCATTTGGATTTTCTCGAAAGTCAGAGAAGTACTTTCCATTTAGATAAAAAAAAAAAAAATAAAGAACAAATATTAAAAATTTAGTGAGATTCAAGGCTTCAAAGGTAATCGTTTTAAATATAAATAAAAATTTCAGTCAATATGAAGATTGCATAATTAAAATAATTGCAGCTTCCTTTTAAAGCAGTGGTGAATTGTACCTTCAAAATCTGATGGTAATTGGTTTACTCCCC
Source organism: Euborellia annulipes (assembly GCA_023213315.1). Lineage (NCBI taxonomy): Eukaryota > Metazoa > Arthropoda > Insecta > Dermaptera > Anisolabididae > Euborellia > Euborellia annulipes. The sequence continues at coordinate 16,516 of JAKCPI010026969.1, forward strand.
ATCATGAGCGATAAACTTTATATTGCGAACCAATTAATTTAAATAAATATCAATTGATGGTAAATGGTTTGCCAAAAAAAGATTAAAAAAAATTAATTCAAATTTAATCATATCATGTTGTTGAAAATTATTTTATGTTAAAAGAAATATTTGTTCAATGAGTGGAAATGTTTTGTTTATGTTACTAAACTTAATTAAATTTTCGCAATTTCGGAGGAAGACCAGTTAATAATATAATTATTATATAATAATTTAATAATATCCGCTATAATATAATACATTTAAAGTAGGTATTTACCTTGAGTAGAGAGCTAACTTAATAATTAATAGGCCTAAACAAAATGCATTGTCACTACTCCATGAGACAGTTATCAATTTATACCAATAGCTTGAGACTTGTTCTATTACATTTTACAAATTTGTAAATCAGGGTGAAAGAATTGATATCAAAACCTTTCTATGTGTAAAATTAGATGATCAGAAATTTTTTTAAAAGTATTTTTGGGCATCTTATTTAAACCATTTGGACTTTAAGACTATCAATATTGGCATCGATCAACACCTTTAACCTCTCCAACAAGAGGAGGGGACTTCAATTGAATTAATTTTTGTGAATAATTATTGTATTTGGATCTTTGTTGAAAACGTGTAAAGTTGTTTCAATCAGTTGATCATAAAAAAAAATATATTAATATAAAATGAAAGAATGAAGTTGAATATTATTATAATATATATTTCTTTTAAGTTATTTCCACTACCAAAGCGAAAAGCCAGAGAACAGAAGCATAATGAGGACGGAAATAAGAAATGTAAATTGTACTATAAGATGTGCAAAAACCTGCACTTGAAAATGAAAAAAAAAAAAAAAAAATATATATATGAAGATGACATGTTAGGAACCTTATGGAATAATATACAGTATATCATTTCATAAATACCTTGCTAAAACAGAGAAACTTGATAAATTTTTTAACTCCTAAAATCCAAAAAAGAAAAAAAAAAAAGGAATAAAATATTTAATCATTATGTATTTATTTTATTTTAATAAAAGTAGATAATTAAAGGCTAGGCAATCCAAATGACCAATTCATTCATAATTCAAACTTCCTCCTTATAGAGCCTTAAGGTGGCGTAGCACACTAACCCCTGCACCAAGCCCCGAGGGCTTGTGTACCATTAATTTTTTTTGTTTTTTTTCAGCATCTTATAAGTAAATTCATCGGACTACCTGGGGTCCGAACCCGCGCCCCGGCCCTCGGGCATCAAGATGTAGTTGGTAGCGCGCCTCCCTTGTCTACCAAGTTCGAGGCTTTGGATCTCAGGCAGTCCGATGATTTTATTTAAGCCATTTGGATAACAAATGGCCTAAATGCCGAAAAGACTCAATATGTGTGTGTGAAAGTGAGTGGGGAAAAAGTGTTTTTTTTTTTTTTTTATTAAAAAAAAAAAAAAAAAAAAAAAAAAAAAAACCGCCCCCGTGGCTTCGAGATTATCATTATTGACATTTGTCAACAACTCTAGCCATCTTGGCTACGAGGAGGGGGGATAATATATTAATGGTACACAAAAAAATGTTAAAATAAAATCTACAAATGCTTATCTCTATATTTTATTCCCAACCAGTGGCTATTTACTGTATTAATGCATTGGAATAAAAATCTGGTGTGAGTCTTTCTATCGGTAATCGAAAGTTGTGTTCTGTGCTTGTCACACCAGATTTTTTGTATCGACATATATTTAGTTTCGGACAGTACGGTACATTTTTATTCAAGATGTAAAATTTATAAAGAGAAAAATATTTATATTCTTTTACCATGGCAACCATTTGTCCTGTCTTTCCTATGAAGTAAAGCAGTACATACAGATCATGTCAGGAAAACTACTTTTTTGGACTCGGGGGACCTCAAAACGTGTATATCCATCATCTTTAAAATGTATATTCTCATTTTGCCATTGAAATCTTCTGAAGAACACTTTGCTCTTGTATGTACTTCATAAGAAAGATAGCTAACAAAATATAAATATTTTCCCATACTTATAAATTTTACATCCTAAAATTCGAATATACTGTACAGACGGAAACTAAATATATGTCGACACAAAAAAATCTGGTGTGACAAGTACAGAACACAACTTTCGATAAGAGAAAGTTGTGTGCTGTGCGATCCGTCACACCAGATCTTTTCTAATTTGAATTGGGTGGTCATTGTTGGTTGTTGGCCGACACCGCTCGCAACGCCCTCACTTCTCATGAACTATTCATCTTTCTAATGTCAACTCGACTATCAAAATGTCAATGTGTGTTATCCATCATTTTACTATAAAATTAATTATTTCGATTGTTTAAAAGTGAGTGGTTTATTAATAAATTTATTTCTCATTCTTTCAAGGTAAATATATAAATAATTTTATCATTTATTATGTATGGTTATTACCTCTATTACGATTAACTATTTATTTGTTTCTAACCCCTATAAGAGGTCAATTAGCTAGTTTATATCATTTTCAAAAGAGCAAGGGGTAGACGAGGTTTAATCTTGGAGTCTAATAGCTTATTTAACTAATGTATTAGAATAAAAATCTGGTGTGATTGGTCTCACAGCAGACAACAAAATTATTTTTAGACCCGATCAATCATTTCTTATTGTCCCTAAAGAGCATGAAAAAATTTGAGGTGAAATTATTTATTCGAATGATACTCGTATGTGTCTCACTCTCCCTGTGTGCCTATGTGTTTGTTTCTTCTAATTGAAAATATTGAAGTGTTTGGAACTTAGGAACCTTTCTCTAAGATAAGATCCAAAAAGTCTTATTTTAAGATATTTATATTTATTTGCCAAAATATTGAAATAATAGAGCCTACATCAACTCATTATAAACTGAATATATAATTTAAAGATATTTGTTTTCAACTTTCCAGCTGGTGTTTGATAGTATTTTTATTATGAAATGAAATTAACTGGAACAGAGCAACATTTTAATTGTAAAATGCAAAAAGAATTTCTTTTTTTTCTTTAACTAATAAATATTTTTTGATTTCAGATTCGTTTTTGGCTCAATAGTTCCCCGGTTCGCTTTTGTGTGTTCGTGGTCAATATCTACTTGGGATCGACTTCGAAATGGTGAGTTTAATCACTCTCAATTATAGAACAAAAGATCAACTAATGGTCGCAGTTCAAAGTGTCTTAGGTCCATAATAATAATAATAATAATAATAACACTCTAAATATTCTTCATAGCCAGGATTTTTTCAGGAGGGGGGGGGGGAGTTAAAAATATTTAATTTGAATCTCCTTCAGTTAAATAAAACAGTTAATAACCGAAACAAAAAATTTTAATTTTAAATACCCTGCTTATTCTTTTATTATAAAATTCGATTATCGGATTTATATACATCCACTCATATCCTTTATTTGGACTTTGCTATACATAACTCTTCTCTTAAAACCCTATTCATGAGAATTCAAAAGGGCATAATTTATTGGTTATGTACTGTTTGCTTTTTTCGCACCTACACATATACGTTCGTGTTGTTTGTCATTAAACACTCTTGTCCAATTGACCTGTATTGAACAATAAACCAATTTATATAGCCCACCTTCGGCAGGTCTCCCGACTAGCCAGGGGCTTCGCCTCCTGTACTTCCCTCCAGCTGGTCTCGGCCCCGCCTGCGGCGGACTCTCGCCTTTTTTTTTAGCACACACTTTTTTCCCACTCACACACACACATACACTCAGTCTTTTCGCCAACTTAGGCCATATAAGACTTTTTACGATAACCGTTATTTAAATATGACAAGATTTCTTTATATATTTTTTAAAAATCCTTTAGATCGAATTCAAACAAGTATTGGACCCCCTTTTCGCTTACAGTGTACCGTAGCTGTATTTTTTCCATAATCGAACATCCCTAGTTATAATGATTGAAATATATATTAGTAATGTATATATATTATATACAAACAAGATATATATTATATACAAACAAGTAGCTAGAGAAGAGAATATTTTTCGAAGGTTGTTATCCCAAAAGCAACCTCATTCATTATGCAACGTCATGACTGGCCGAAAACATTACCATTAATAGTTGAAAAAATAAACCAATCGCTCGGGACCTGAAAAGATAAATATGATGTCAAATAGAAGAATGAAAAATTAGCTAAAATATATTTGATCTAACATGCATACAATACGTACTCCGTGACTGTTTCGATTATAGCTACCTAATTGTAGCCCGGAGGTCCAAGTTTGAATCCTCGCATGTACCGATTTTCTATTCATTTCTTATCTCTTCGATAATAAATTAAGGAGAAAATGACTTAATGAGGTAAAAAAATATATCTCAGTCGAGTTCCGTATTGCCTTCTTCTATTTAAAATTATTGTATTATTCGGTCACTATAATCAAAAATATTTAATAAAGATTTTATCGGATAATTTCTTAATTTTAAGATTATATAAATTATATTATATTAAACAAACAACGATAAAATAAGATATAAGATCTTTATTTTAGTATTATAAAACCAACTAACCGGTATTTAAAGATTATGTTAAACAACTTTTTAATATACCATCTATTGCAATAATATTGAGACTAAAGTCCGGTAGTTAGGCAGCTTGTCTGTGTGAGAAATACCTTTTTCAAAGCAGACGATGGGCCGAACGACCCCTTTTAACAAAATAATAACCATAAAAATTTATCTTTTTTAAATATATTCAAATAAAAATTGTCTCAATGATTTAATCAGAAAAAAGTTTAGTGAACGTGTGCCATTTGGGCTGCCTAACTACCGGGCTTTAGTCTATATACTATTGCAATAGATGGTACACTACATTTTTTGCCCATTGACGGTTTTGTTGAACGTTCAACTAAAATAGAATTTTTGACTAAACTTTTGAATTAATGCTTAAAAGTTATCAGGTTATAAATAATCATCAGAAAAATATAAATGTAAACATGTTCCTTGGGATATTTAAACTCAATTCGTTCACGATCTTTAGTTAGTTATCCGCATGTGTGATTAATTTTGGCAGTTTTGACAGTTTATCTGGCGAATTTGATGATTTAGCGCCTTAAATTAATGTCAAATAATTTATCTTGACTAGATATCTTTGCCAATTTTCGTTTCTGAACGTTTTCTAAAGGGTAGGCAGCCCAAATGGACCCCTACGTTAGCAGGGACTGTGTGATCCTAACGGGATAAATCTCAATTAAAATTTTTGCATATCCAGTATTTTGATTCTTTTATGTTGAACGAATAATCATATAAAAATTGAATTATTTTTTAGTAATTTTTATTTAATAAAAATTCGAAATCATCATTTTTAATTTAACTAAAAATAAAGTTTAGAAGTTTTAAATAATTAAAAATTTTTTTTTATTAAATATAAAACCAACCATTATCATATGAGCAAAGTTGGCCGCATCTCTAGGACTTTTCTAGCTTGCTGAAAGTTTTTATACGAATAAAAAGAGACAAGGAGAAAGGTAGAGAGACCTTTCCACTGGCTGCTTGCCAGTTTAGTCATAAATTCAAATTAATTATTTTATAAACAAATTTTAGACTTTTTTTACTAGAACAAAGCGTATAGTATTCTAGAAGGATGAATCTTTTCTAAATTAACTTAGTAGCTATACATTATTTTAAAACTTTTCCTGCTCTATCATTTTATAATATTAGGCTATACCATAGAAAAGCTATGCTTTATTTTTTAATAAAAATGATAAAAGACAGTCAAATGGCGATTCAAGATTATTTAAATTATTAAATAACTTGTTTTCCTCAGTCTAGATTGCTATATCTCTTATTTACTAAGTTATTTTAATAATTACCCAATAATTAACGGGAGCCTCTTTTAAAGGGACATTTTTTACTTTCTCTTACCTATATATGTTAATATATATATAGAGAGAAAGCATTGGATTCATATAAAAAAATTCATCAAAATCTGATGTGACAAGCAGAGTACAACCTCTTACCAAAGATAAGAGAAAGTTGTGTGCTGGGGTGACCAGTCACACAAGATTTTTTTTATTTTACATTAAATATTTAAGACATAAAAAAATTCTATAATGAAAATAATGTCCATGGAGAATAATATAACATCATGTTGATGTGTAATATTTTCTTTTAATTTGCTAATATTAAAAGTAATCAGCCTTTTTAATTAGTTGAATATTTTGTAGGCCATTGAAAAACCTCTCAACGTATTTTTTTTTTATATTACCGTTGTTCCTATTGTTGAAGTTAAAACGCGATTATACTCTTCTATAAAAACTATTTTAATAATCTTTTTTTAATATAATTTTAAGAAAAAAAAGTAATAACTCGTTTCTCAAAATCTAGAGATATAGATTTAGTATGAATTTTTTTATAACTAACGAATAAATAAAATTTTTATCTAAAAGAAAATTTTTCATTAGTTTATGTTTGCTATAAACACTTTAATACACTGTAGGTCTATAATATTGCTCTCATTTTTTCCAAAAAATATCCTAATCCACAAATTAACCCAACCGTAGAGAGATATATTTTTATCATAATAGTCATTTAACGCCTCTTATAAAAAGGAATGCATATTTTTCGAAAAAATTATCTTTACTGGACGAAATTCTTGTAATTTTGACACGGTCCTTAAAGGAAGTGAACATAAATTGGATTTTTTCTGGAGAAGAGTAATTTACCACCACAAAAATTATCAAAAAAATAAATTCCTTTATTCTGGTAGTTAGCAAACCCAAATAACCAATCTGTTTTGATTAATTTCTCCAAAAAACATCCTCTAGAGAGGACCAGACAAAACAAATTCTTAAATTTCTTTATAATTTAATGAGATCTCACCTAAAGAGGGCGTACAGCAATTAATTGAAAAATATATTAGTGAGTTGTTCATTT
>JAKCPI010026970.1:0-13749 GCA_023213315.1 Euborellia annulipes
GGGCCTCTCAAAGGGAAATTTTTATTAAATTTGGTTTTTACTTGTGCCCCAAGGGCCCCGGGGCCTCTCAAAGGAAAATTTTCATTAAATTTTGTTTTTACTTGAGCCCCAAGGGCCCCGGGGCCTCTCAAAGGGAAATTTTTATTAAATTTTCTTTTTTTTATCTAAATTTTCCCATTTTTACTTGAGCCCTGAGGGCCCCGGGGCCTCTCAAAGGGAAATTTTTATTAAATTTTCTTTTTTTTATCTAAATTTTCCCATTTTTACTTGAGCCCTGAGGGCCCCGGGGCCTCTCAAAGGAAAATTTTCATTAAATTTTGTTTTTACTTGAGCCCCAAGGGCCCCGGGGCCTCTCAAAGGGAAATTTTTATTAAATTTTCTTTTTTTTATCTAAATTTTCCCATTTTTACTTGAGCCTTGAAGGCGGCCCCGGGGCTTCTCAAAGGGAAATTTTTATTAAATTTTCTTTTTTTTATCTAAATTTTGCCATTTTTACTTGAGCCCTGAGGGCCCCGGGGCCTCAAAGTGAAATTTTCATTAAATTTTTTTTTATAAATATATGGGGGCCTATGCCGGCTCGGGGCCTGGGGCGGACCGCCCCCCTCGCCCCCCCTCGGTACGCCACTGCTTGATATTGATTTTTTTTTTTGTTAGTATAAAAAAAAAATTCACACTTTTTCTCATTCACACTCACACTAACACACACATATTCACACACAGTAGCGTATCCAGGTGGGGGCGAAGGGGGCGCTCGCCCCCTCCGCCCAAGGCTGGCGCCCCCTCGGCCCCGCCCTTGTTGCGGCACTGATTGCCCGGCTATTTAAATGTATATGTTTATAAAAATTTCAAGAGCCTTTTCTCTCTAATTGTTGAATTTCGGGCTTTCGCCACTATGATCCTCAACAGGCGATATATGTCGACACAAAAAATCTGGTACGACCAGTCACATCAGATTTTTTGTTTCTCTGTTGATATAGCCTATATATTTTTTGACTGCCCCCAACCCCTGTTGGTAAATTTGGAAGTGCCCCCCCTCCCCCCCCCCGCTGAGAATAAGCTAGCGCCGTCACTGCTCTATATTCATATACAGTCTGGACTGAGATGATTTTGCGATGATTTGGCAGGAGGTGGCAGTTAGGAAGAGGTGTCTCTACATCAATGAAACTCCCAAATTTACGTCGTTTCCGCCCGGCTCCCCCAGAAGGCTCGTGCCCCCCCCCCCCCTTTAAAGCTCCCTGCCTCAAAAAAAATTGAGAAATTATGGGGCCTAACAAAGCAATAATACATTTTTTAATGGTTAATGTGGTCTTCGTATTTCTTCAAAATTTTCGTTATTTTTGCATATATCTCGATCAAATTGGCTTTCTGACACCATTTTTAGACTAATAAAGGGAAGGGGGGGGAGGAGTATTTTCCCTGAAAAAACTGCCAATATTAATGCAATCGTAGTTACCGTATTCTTCACCTTGGCCAGTTATTTAAAAAGCTTTTGACCTCTCAATCAAGATGCAACGAAAAAGGCCTAAATGAAGAAGAAAATTTTGAGATTTGGATAAATTGATTGATGTTCCGAAAATGTATTTAAACCAGAAAATTTAGTTGTATTTTTTGGCGAATCTATTTTTTGTTCTTTTTTTTATCAAAAAATCGAATTCTCACCAGGTTATATGACAGTTCGATAGTTTACCTTTCAAATTTTATTCAGAATTATTTAAAAAAAATAAATTTTCCATTTCAAAATTTGATTATAAACAAAACATAAAATGTAAACAATCTAGGACTTAAATTTGTTCTTTTTTTTTGGAAATTTTTGTTTTCTTATAAATGTCCTGTAAAGATAAAGAAGGAACATGCCCAGCACAAGATTATTCCACCTCTGCGTTGAAGGCTTTAGGAAAATCAGAACAAAAAGAACAGTCGCCGATTGATATTGATAAAACAACACCGATGACTAAAGATTCTATACAATTTGAGAAATTTGATATGAAACCAACTAAATGGTATTTTGTTAATAAAGGACACACAGGTCATTTATAATATTGCTTTTGTTCTTTTATATTCCGGGTTAAAATTGATTTTCTTTTTTAGGACCGGTTGCTTCACTTCTTTTTCAACTAGCAAACTTATCCACCAGATAGCAAATCACGGACATAGTAAACAAGAACACGTTTAACCTTCGAGTTTTAAAAAAATGAGTTTTTTTCACATATAATTAGCTCAAAGTTTTCACATATAATTAGCTCAAAGTTTTGTGAAGTTAGCAACTTATTCATTTATATAAAAATTAAAAAATCTATGTATAATAATTGCGGAGTGTCCGTCTGTCCGTCTGTCACGCTCTGTTTGACCAACTTCCCGTTGGAATTTTGAAACGAAATTTTGTAGTCTTATAAAGGACGTTATCCAGGAAAAATAGCCGGGTCCTGAAATTTCTATAACTTTTTGAGCTATGAATTCCTAAGTTACAATTTCTCACATAGGAAATGTGTAGAGAAATATCTAGGTATTCTTTGCATTTATGTATTCTATGGATGTAAACAAATCTTCAAGCAGGCACTGGATTGGAATAACAATAATAATAATTTTCCGCCCTAGGGTTTGGCGTATTTAGTAGCGTGCCTGCATCTATACCGAGGGTCGAGGGATATATATTTGGGGTCCAGGCATACTTATTTAAGCCATTCGGTATCCAAATGGCTTAAATAAAATCGTCGGACTACCTGGGATCCGAACCCGCGACCCTTGGTATACAAGACAAGCACGCTACCAACTATACCAAGCCCGAGGGCAAAGTCAAACTTTATCCTACGGGCAAGAATTTCCAACCTTTTTGATCCGTGGGTCAAATTTTGTTCATATTTTTTTTAGTACTAGCTCGTGGGTCACTAATGCCCTTTTGCACCAGATTTAAGTTTAAAAATTTTTAACTGAGTATTTTTAAAACTAAATATCTTTAAAATTCCATTGACTTAACGGGTGGGGGGGGGGGGTAAAATGGTTAAAAGTGGTTTGACGATTTAAAAATTTTTTGTAGGGTTAAAAAGACAATAAATAGTGAAAATGTGAGCAATCGTGGGTCAGTTAAAAAGCTTGCATGGGTCTGACCTATTTTCGCCATCACTGTCCTAGGAATAGCTAGTTAATTAGACGTTGAGCAACCGGCAAGGGCCTATCTTCCAATTTTTTTTTAATGGATAATAAACTCTTGTATTATTTTTAGTTGAATTGGTGGGTGGAGATTGGACCCAATCCTCTCTAACACGCCCTGGAATATCCGGGGGCCCTTTGGAAGGGGAAAAATACATTTTCGAACAATTGCATTTTCATTGGCCTGCTGAACATAAATACGAAGGAAAATCATTTCCTCTGGAGGTAAAATGACTTGCCTAGAAATTATTGTGTCATTTTTATCAACTATTATGGTAGGCCTATTCGTTTTACATTTTTACAAATTTAAAATTTAAATTCTCTGTAATTGATACTCCAGACTTAAAAGTTTTTACCTACCTTTTGAAAAAAATTCATGTTATATACAGTACTTTAATAATTTATTATTATTTTTTTTGTATATTTGTAGATGCAATTGGTATTTTTTAATAAAAAATATGGGGAATTTAAAATCGCTATGGATAAAGAGTTTGGAGTCTGTGTGATCGCGATTCTTTTTGAAAAGGTATCTTTAGTTTATTAATAGAATAACTAGCTGCACCGTCTGCTTTTGAGTGGTTCAAGGATTCCCCTTTGTTATCTACAATAGTTTCCAGAGATCTCCTTTGACTTAAACTGGTGCCAGTTTTTTCATAACTTCTTTGCTTTATCACTTCTAAGCGAGTTAGAGAGTGTGTTTATTTTGAAAAACTTTAATTTATATTAATTTAAGAGGTCCTTTTGTTTAAGATTTTAGAAAACTTCGTTGCTTTTTTTTTAAATATTAAAATCAAATTAATGTTTCATCTTCGAATTTTGCTCTTCAGAAGTTTTCGTATATAGATAGCTATAGCTCCAATTAGGCATTTTTTTGACCATTTTTAAATTTAAATTTCTCAAAATGACTGGGTCTAAAAATCTGAAATTTTTTTACAGACTAGGCCTATATCAACAAAAAAAAAAAAAAAAACTCAGGCTACATTTCGAACAAATTAAATTTGTTTAGGAAAAATGTATAAACTTTAAATAATTTCATTTAAATAATAAAAAAAAAAAAACTTAAATTTAAACTATAAATCCTATAATCTAATCAGGATTCACAGGGACTTGGCAGCCAGGAGATTAAATAAAAAAATACTTTATTTTTATTTGCCGACGTTTCGGTCGCCAATCACGACCTTCATCAGGGTCTATTATCTCCTGGCTGCAAAGTCCCTGCGAATCCTGAGTAAATCTCAACAGCTATAAAACATCAATTTATCTTATACTCTAGTTGTAATATTATGTTCTGGTATATATTAAAAAAATTTAAAAAACTAGGTTATAAGTTTCAAAGATGTCAAAAATTCGATGTTGAGATTTTGATGGATATACACGTTTTAAGGTCCCTGAATCCAAAAAAAGTGGTTTTCGCAACATGATCTGTCTGTCTATCTGTGAACAAAATATCTCAAGAACGGAAAGAGCTAGGAAGTTGAAATTTTATATTTAAGTTAGGTGACACGAAGCTTTTGAATAAAATCGACCAAAATGTACTTTTACTCTATTGATGTACTTTTTCATTTTTTTTTTTTTCGATTTTCTCAAAATTCACTCCAACGATTTTGATTAAAATTAAAAAATCAATTATTTTTTTGATGCTCTTTAAAATGTATATTCTCATTTTTTGCCATTGAAATCTTCTGAAGATCACTTTGCTCTTGTACTTCATAGGAAAGATAGGAGAAATGGTTGCTATGGTAACAAAATATAAACTTTTTCCCATACTAATAAATTTTACATCTTGAAATTCGAATGTACTAAAAAAATATATGCTGACACAAAAAGTCTGGTTGTGAGCTGTGCGATCAGTCACACCAGATTTTTTTTTAGCGGAGGTTACTTTCTGAATTGCCTCATCTTGACTGACACCATTCCATTTCTATAGTTTATTATAAATATATTCAATTCCTCTTAATAATCTCTATATTTAATATACTAATTCTATAATCAATTATTTAGAAAGATTCAAATGAAGAATTAGAATGGCTAACTAGCGAATTGAACAAGATGATAGAACCGGGCACAGGATTGGAGATAAGCAGTAGTATTAATAAAACTTTAGGCTCTTTCACCACCGTAGTTGAGGGGCTGCAATCCAACTATGTCTACTATCTGGGCTCTCTAACCACGCCGCCATACACTGAAAAGGTCCATTGGCTCGTGCCTATGCGCACGGGTTCAGTCACCTCCGAACAGGTGATAATATTTTTCTTATATGGACCGTTTATCTTGAAAGTTGTACAAGTCCATTTTCTCTTATTTCGTGAAAATGAAAGCTTAGCATATATGTTAAAATCTAGGCAAATGATATGAAGTCGGTCAATGTTTCTACTGATTTATCAATATCTTATTTAGTTATATAAATTTTTTTTTAGGCGAATTTGGCTAAATTAATATATAATTACAGGCTGCAAATGGACTTACACTACTTTAAAAATTAAACAATTGCCCTCCCCTCCCCCCCCCACAAATGACGTCTCTGTTAGTAATTCTTAACAAATCTATAAACAAATGCACAATAACAGACTACTAACAGGCAACCATCTGCTAAGCTACTTATCTCAAATTGGACTTACACCACTTTCATAATCAATGATAACGCAATTTCTTTTACTGACCAACAAGTAATTTTTAAAGAAAATTACCACGAACTAGTTATGTATAAAAAATTTACATTAAATTAAGCATTTGTGACCTTATTTTTATTTTTTTTATTTTTTTTAATGGACTTAGACCACTTTCAAAATAAACGGTCCATATAATACTGTATTAAAAATTTAGTTATTCTTAAGGAGAGTAGGAGTCAAGGGCGGATCCAGAGGTCATTTTCTCGAGGGGGGGTAATCTGGTGTGACTGGTCGCACAGCACACAATTTTTTCTTAATTTCGGTAATTTAAAGGCGCATTCTGTACTTGTTTACCAGAATATAAATACAAATCAAATTTTTAAGTATTAATTCTTAAATTTTTCATTAAAAATAATTTTTTTTTTAAATCTCGGGGAGGGAGGTAATTACCCCCTTCACCCCCCCCCCCCGGCTATAGGTCCTTAGTAGGAGTTGATCAAATCCAATAAAAAATCGTGACTGACACACCGCCTAGGCCTATTGATGATTATGAATACAAAAAAATTAACTCAAAATTCTTTTCACAGCTGGCCGCTTTTAAATCAGTTAAATTTTCAAATGAAATGAAAGGAAATGCGAGAGAAGTTCAACCAATAGGCGATCGAACAATTTATCTAGTCTCAATTCCAATAATATCGTTATGATTGGGGCATGTGGGTTGTCTAATTTAACGGCGCGCTCTAAACTTTCTCTTTGACGAGATTGTCACTGTAATAACAAAAAGAAAAAGAAGAAAAATTCATTGTTTTATTTAGATGTATATATATTTTCAAATTCATAAGTATAAAATACAAACAACAATAACAACATCATTATTAATTAACATGTTATAAATATTTTCTTATTGTATATATCAAAGCCTAAAAAATAAACAATATATTTTTTTTTTTTTTTGAGCAAGATTATAAAATATACAATTTTTCATTTTATTTATTTATTTTATTTTTTTGTTTTTATAAAATAAGAACAAAAAATAATTAGCGAAATTATTATCACACTTGCAGCAAAGTAGTCACACAGAAAAGTGAAAGAAAATATACAATAATCAAAAAAAAAAAAAAACAGAAATACGTCTTTCAAATCCATCTTATGTCAAATTGTAGTTACAAGAGAATTTGAGGATTGTATTTCCATTTTTTTTTTTTCTGCTAAACTTTTCTAATTTGTTCTTTTATTTTATTTTGGTCATTTCTATTTTTTTTTTTTTATTGCTCTATGAAATTTTTTTTTTTTTCATATTATAACTATTTTTCTACTTTCAATTTTATTGTACTGTGTTTTAGAATTGCTTGTCTTACTATTAATATTTTTGAATTTTTAATTAAACAAGAGTTAAAGTGGTAGCCAAGGCCGAAACGTTGTTCACTCGAAAACAAACCCAAAATAAATTTTTTTTTTTTGAATTTTACAGTTGAAATAAATTTATTTAAATGGATCTTCTATTTTTGTTAATTCTTTTCGGCATTTGAGGACTTTTAAACAATAGCCTATTTAATCCGAACGGCTTAGAAAAAAAAATCGGGTAAATCAAAATTTAAATAAAGAAATAAAAATTAAATTAGTGCCTCCAAAATACTCTCAAATTAAAATATTCAGATAAAACACTCGGTTCATCGCATCAGAATTATAATCAATATATTAGTTGAAACAAATGTTTTATTTTTATATTGTTAATGAAAGCCAAGCACACAGTACTTACTTGTACCAGAATGTACCACCATATGAAATTAAAACTCTTGAAATTAATTAAAAATATCATTGGCTAGTCGACTAGCTATAATTGATCTCAAGATTAAATAAAAGAGCTGATTAATAAGTAAAGTAAATGAAATAGAAAAAGAAACACTATAGAGAGGAAAAATTGACTAGTTTGTATTTAAGGGGGAATAGGACCGAAGGTGTTACGCATGTTTTTCCTGCTAAGATGGCGTAGTGTGTCATTAAAAGTATGCCCAAAAATCAAGTAATTCAAAAGTTTGCCAAGAGATGTCAGAATGGTAGCTAATAATATTTAATGCATTTGGTTAATTTTGATTGATCTTTTAACAATAAATATTATTATATATTATGTATCTTTTATAAAAGCATAAAAATATATAATTATAGGCCAGATAAACGCAATAAGGGGATCAGCTGTTAGACTAGCCTGCCATCTATTGCAAGAATGCTGAACTAATTTGACAGTTGGATTTTAAATAAATCATCTAAGCTTATTTTAAAAATTTCTTAATTAATATGTATATCAATAAATTCATTTTTAAATTTAAAAAAAATTTAAGATTATTGGGACAGATTGTTTTTTTGTATTTGCTTTATAACAAAAAAATTGATTACGATAATTTTTTAATAAGTCATTAAAAAAATTATAGCTCGATGACCCAATAATCTCTTATGAATATAATTCATTTAAAAAAAATCGCATTGAAAAATTCTTTATAATAGTGTAGTTTTTTTTTTTAAGTACGTTTAGACGTCCCTCCTGAATCCCCTTAATATTTAAAAAAAAGTCCCGATACCCTTTACTTTTATCCAGTGCCTGATTAAACAAGATGGAGGCCCTAAGGCAGTCGAAATTTCGGGGCCGCCACTCCAAAAAAATAATGTTCAAAATGTCCTCTCCTGACTTAAAATAACCATTCCTTTATATTTGTTAAAAAAAAAAAAAAAAGTAAATCAGACTTTAGGCTTATTCCGAGTGACGTAAATTCAACTTTTTATAGACTTGAAATTTCATTTTTTTATCGGACAGACGCCATCTTTTATTTCTTTCATCTTAATGGATAATTAGAATAATTTGATGAAATAGTAAATTTATTAACTATAGCAGTTAGTTAACGCTGAATACGGGAAGTGATTTGCTTTAATATTTATTATCTATCTACAATTATCCTTTCATTAAATTCAATGGAATTTAAACATATCACACGCACTATCTAAAATCATTTACCTTAATTATCAAACAGCCCTTCTTTATGATTTCTCTTTATTTCTAATATTCAAAATGTATCAAAACTAACGCCTTTTTATTTTTGATTTTAATCATTAAGTGATACACTTAATTTTAAGTTTGTACATTGGAATTTTCAAACTATCAAAAACAAAGTTAATACATTTCATTTATTTATTTGGTGGTGTAAATAATTATGTAATTAATTTCAAAACATATATCAGTCTTTCATTTTTTTTTAAATACGTATTTCTGTATTTTATATTACTAACAAAAAAAAAAAATTATTTTACCAAAATGAGCATTTTTTGGTCGGATTCATTGGCGAACCGGGTGGGCATTTGAACGCCTCGGCGAAAGCTGGCGAGTTGAGCATCACACCGTTAACTCTGTAAAAACACGAAGAAGGGTTGTTGAGAATCTTGCGGGGGCAAGAAAAATCGAATTTTTTGGGCTTTTTTTTTTGCTTTGGACATCCCTAATACAATTTAAGTTATCCCTGAATGAAAAAAAAACATATATTTACGATATTCTATAATATTTTCTCTTTCTAAAAATCATTCATTCGTGAAAATTGCGGCGCATCTAAATGACCTCCGATTCGACTGAAACTTTAAATTTTTATGTAGCCTATTATGACCATTCGCATACTTTTAACGGCTGTCGCCTTAAAAAATCATGAAAATGCAAAATAAGAGCCACTTTAGAGCACATTTTCCATTAAAATTTATTTTTCTCTATATCTCTAAAACTGTGCCTGATGGACCAAAACTGATATGATATTTGAATTTAGCATGAAAAATACTCATGTCTTTATTCTTGTGATAGAAAAAAAAGTTCATTTTGTCGACCAGTGTAATTAAAAGGAGCAGGTGGATGTAGGCAGTCAGCAAAGAATAAAAATTTTATTTAAATATCGCCAACGGCATCGTGCCCATCTATCCTCAGGACGATAAATTGTTAATGTTGCTTATATTGATAAGCCCATATGATCCAATCTAAGCAACATTAACAATTTATCCTCGTGATGAAGAATGATATAAATCATTCTTCGCTTGGCTCCATTGCCTTTCACTGCATGTGCACATGTACTAGCGTGATTAACAATTTTTAATGACAAATGATAGAACAGATCGTTGAACAGCCACTTCTCTTATTAACATTTTTAATGACAAAATTGGCTATTTATTTGTTTTCTGACCCCGCGGTCCTGAAGAAGAAGTCGTATTGGCTCCGAAACGTTAACCCATAGCGGAAGGAGTTAGTTAATCCAAATAAATTGGCCTGAAAATCATCTTTAATTTATACATCCTTCTAACTTTTAAATTTGAATAGGTTTGGAATGGAAGATTTATTGCAATATTTTCGACCAAGGTATTATAGGTCTAGTTAATATAAATAAAATATAAAAGGTCTGGTTGCAATAAATCTTCCATTCCAAACATATTCAAATATTAATTGCACTAATCCATTAAAAAAACTTTTAAATTTTAGTTATAATATATTCGCTGAAATGATATGAATACAAATTTAAAAAATTTTGACGTGTTATTCGGTGTTTCTCCTCCCACCCACGCTCCCCATGAAAACAGCTGCTCTAGTTAATGCTATTTATTTGTTTATAAATTTTAAATATTTAAAGAAAAACGAAATAAATTTTAATCTTACCGTTCAGGGTATGGAGTATGAAAATCCAATTCAACGAGTAAAATGTAATCTTCTGGAGCAATATTGGAGCAATATGTCTGAAAAAAATTAATATATTATATAAGTCATTCATTTCAAAGAATATTAAAATAAATATAACAACGAGAACAATGCCAGTGTTTAAATATAATAATTATTATGATTTGAAATTCTTATCGAGATCCCCGTTTTTTACCCGAGGTGGTTCCGTTCACGAGGTCACACACCTCAAACCTAACCGGCCTGTAGCCATCTATCGGCAGCCCTTGAAGATACATAATTTCCTATCTCTAACTCCTCCTCCTACTTTCGTCTCTAGCTAGTGAACTAATCCTTATTTTTTTGTTCCTTTTATCCTCTTCTATGCTAGAGAGGATATCCTAGTTTGAGGAGGGTCTCTCTCAGTACCGACTCCTTTCGAAGAACGCATCACTGAGAGGGAACCTTCTTTACGTCCCTTCCACAGGACGGGATGTCACAGCAACTACCTCTCCTCATAGAGTTGCCTGGGGACTATTGTGGTCAGATCCAATATTTCAATCCAGGGCATACTTGAAGATTTTTTACAATAAAAGAATTATGTATCTAAATATGAAGTTTCTGTCGGTCTATATAAGACGACACGCATTGAAGAGATTGGTTTTTACGTAAATTGAATGATATTCTTTTCATACCTGGGCGGCAACAAGGAAGAACAGTTGGCTGGCTGTGAGATTAAGTCCTGGCAATCGAGGCTGTTGGCGTCCTTCTGTACTATAAGAAGCTCCACGGATTTTTGTTCTCCACGCTTCGTAAGCTACCTGGAGGCCACTAATATCTGCCATATTCTCGTTTCGTGTGAAGTTCCAATCAAACTAGAATAGATTTATTTTGATATTTATACAATAGATATAGATATTAATTCGTGATTGGTTTCTCATAATTAGTCACTCAAAGCTGGATATTTAATTTTAAAATGAACATCCTCCCCCTCCTTCTTGAAACAGTTTTCTGACCTCGACCCCCTTTTTACAACATGCCACATTATCCCATATTGTCTAATCAGCCCAATACAGTCACACCTTTCCTTGAACTCTTTTTTAGTTCTATTCTTTTCTATCTTGACAACATATTAAGCAAATTATAAATGTTTCTGATCGAAGTCCATATGAAAATTAATCTTCTCTGAGCCCATTTACAATTGATATTAATTAATTTCCCTAAAGCAGGAATGTCGAACTCATTATTATCTTATAGTAAAAGACAAAAGAATGAACCTGAATGTCGACGACTTGTCCAAGGAAACGGACTTGTTTACCAAAGGTGGCAGAATACTGCCTGACAATACAATCAAGTCGTGCTTCAAGCCGAAGACGCGAATCGGGTGTCAGCCAATGTCGTGATCTTCCTCGGGCATCAAAAGCAGCACCAGCCAGGTCAAAACCGTGGAGCATCTCATGAGCAACGACCAGACCAACGGACGCGTAGCGCAAGTACTCAGGCACATCAGCACGGAAATGCGGCTGTGTGAGTACTGCCAGCGGCACGACCAGAGTATTCAATTGGAGTTCGTAAAATGCGTTGACCACAAACGGAAAAGCCCATTTGCTCTGGTCACGTAAATCAAGTGCTGATCGACGTCTCTCCCGGAATCTTTCAATCACATTTCCGAAAAAATCCTCCGGATCTACTTGTACTTTATCGAGAAGGCCGGCTACGTAGCTTCGGTTCCAGAGTTGGGGCCAGGTTAAAAAACGGCCACCCATCGCTTGGAGTTTGTCCAGGGCTGCCGCTCGAGTTTCATCGTCTAACCATGAAAGTTCGGACATCCGACGCGCCATCGTCTGACGGATTGATTCAAACATCTCTTCGATCTGAAATATTCAATTATGGCATAATTTCTGGTTTAATAAAGAAATAGTAGAAAAGCTACCTGATGTTGTAGACTGGTAACAAAACTTGGAGAGAAATGCTGGACGTAGAGGGCGCCTACAGGGCGGGCAAAAAGGGCAGTTGTGAGTCGAGAGCAATATCTACCCCAAAGTCCTCCAGGATTTGGTGGAGCTCCTGTTGCATCGGAGGGTGTCGTTGGGCCAGTGATCAACACCTCTAAATAATCTCTAGCGTAAAGGGCGAGCAATGCATTGTGAGTCACCCTAGAAATAAAAATTCGTGAAATTAATGGCACTATAAATTAAATAATTAAGAAATTAATACCTCGCTGGAAAGTGTGATAACATTTTTATCACACTAAAAAAATATTCAGGAGAGACAACATACACTTGTTCAGATTCTGTAAAATTATTTGATAAAACTTCGAGTAAACTGGACCAATCCACCTAAAATTAAAAAAAAAATTCAAATTCATTTATTTAGAGTATTTAAAATAAATAAATAAAACTTACAAATCCAAATGTATCTTGTAAATGTGTTAAATTATAAAGAAGAAAAGAATCTTGACGACTGGGCATCTGTAAAATATCCTTCATTCGTGGATAAATCTAAAAAAAAAAAAAAAATTAATTCTCTTTTAGACATTGGCAGTAATAACCATAGACTCCATGGGGCCCAAGGGGCTCGAACACCCCCAATGTTGAGGGAAGAGGGATCCAGCCCTCCACAAAAAAACGCTTCACTGTGACAAGCGCCAGGTACCGAGATTTGAGGAAATTAACATTCAAGTTTTTCTGATTTAAATTGTATTGATTAGATTATATATCATTTTTTTTTGTCAATTGTGCAAGTAAATACTGTAATTATGACAGACATGGGCGTACCCAGGATCAAATCTAGGGGGGGGGGGGCATGGTCAGATCATGGTCGTCCAGGGGGGGGCAGATCATGGTCGTCCAGATTGTGACATAGCTATTTTTTATATAGAGGGGTAAAGCCTTCGAATTAAAGGCCTAAAAACCCTCGAGTCATAACAAAAAGAATCATTCCCCGTCGCTAGGGCTGGACGGTAAACCGGTTTACCGGTAAAAACCGGTAAAAATTTTTTACCGAAAACGCGGTAAAGAACCTCTAATTCGGTAAAAACCGGTTTTTTTTCGCAAGTCGGTAAAAACTTATTTTTCCGGACGGGAAAAAATTTTGGTTCCGCGAAAAAAAAAATGTTCCGTGGCGGCAAACTTTGGTTCCGCGGGCGGTAAAAAATTTTTACCGACTTTCGAGAAAAACCGGTTTTTACCGACTTTCGAGAAAAACCGGTTTTTTTTCATTATCGAGGTCGGTAATGAAAATCCATTACCGTCCAGCCCTACCCGTCGCCAACCACCAATTTTGTTTCGTTTCATCACTTTATAAACATTTAATTTTTTT
>JAKCPI010026971.1:0-16921 GCA_023213315.1 Euborellia annulipes
AAAAATTTCAAGAAAATGATTTTTTTTAATTGAAATTTTAAGATTTGAGCTTAAAGGGCCCGGGCCCCTTCAGGAAAAAATTTCAAGAGAATGATATTTTTTTTATTGAAATTTTAACTATTAAAATTATATTTTATTAGAATTTTAAGGTTGGAACGCAAAGGGCCCGGGCTTCCTCAGAGGTCCCGGGCCTCGGGGATATAGCCCCCCTGCCCCCCCCCCCCCCCCTGTCTAGGGCCCTGAGTATATTTTAATTTCATTAGGATTTTGCGATTTTTAGTATAAAGTGTCGAAGGAAACTATCCCCTTCTCAGAAGGTTAAGACTCATTTCGCTTCCTTTCTTCCTTTCTTAAAATAATTAGAATTATTCATGTTATATACATACAGTATTTTCATATTTATTTAAACTCAATTGTGTAGTGTTTTCTACTTAATCAAATTTTTTTTATCAAGATAAAAAATAAATTTAAATCATGAATATTTATAATTTATTAAAAAATCCAATATTTTTGCCAGAGAATTGAATATAAGGCTATAAATCACTAACCAATATTATTATTATTGATAAAAATTTTCAAATAATCTTATTAGCCAGATTTTTTTTTTTAAATATTGATTTTATAATCAATTTATAATCATTGTAAATTTAATATAAATCCTGTATAAGTTAATATGACATGGATAAATATTAGAATATAAATGATGGGAATTTTTTTCTAGTAACCTTCATTGTAAATGAAATTATAAAACACACGGGACAAATAAATAATATTGATTATAAAAAATCGCTATTACAAATAAAACCGATTGTTGGATAAGCAACCTTAAAACTGCCGCATTATGTAAAACCTAATTGTTTATTATGGGAGTTTTTAATTATAGATTGGACGTCGTTGTATCAGGGGCGTATTTATGGGGGGGGCCGAGGGGGCCCGGCCCCCCCCCCGAAAGTCCCCAAACACATATACATATATAGGGATATACAGACATCAGCGAAACAAATTTTTCCGCAGGATGGAAAACTTTGGTTCCGCAAAAGAAAAAAATGTTCAGCAAAAAATTTCGTGTGAAAAAAATTTAGTTTCTTAAAAAAAAAATTTTCCGCCGAAAAATTTTTGAGTTCGGGCCCCCCCGAAAAAAAATTTCTATATACGCCACTGCGTTGTATATAAAATGCACGTAACGGTCCCTTAGAGATTAGTTCACTTGAGTCGGAGCAAGTGGACAATACTTGAAAACGACTGCAGAATAAGCAGTCGAAACTTTGTACGGATATTTATTTATTTAGCTATTTTCAAAAGATTTCTAATTTATAATTCTTCTCAATGAATTAATCCCATATTCACTTAAGGATTGAAATTTACTTAAGGGAAAATTTCATACGAGATAACAAAATTTGTTTAGCAACGAATGATTGTCTTGAAATAAATTATCGCTACATTTTCCATACCAAAAAGATAAATCTGGATGTGATTTGGGATTAAAGCGATGGTCTAAATGAAATCAGCTCAGGTCAAAAGATTTTATGACCCGGCGTTGCTTTGTGCCCTTTCGACCGAGGAAACAGTTTCTCTCAGAGCTATTGCTGCCAAATAGAAAAAGGCAAGGGAATAGAAATGAAAAGAGCCCACATCTAATCACATGTTTATTAGATGATTTTTGGACAATTTGATAATTCATTGAAATTTTCTGTAGAGATTTTTTTTTCAAATTTATTCCACTCAAAAAATTGATTTTATTACAGAATGATGTCATAACCAGGGAACAAGAAATAGGCGATTAGACACACATTCTTAATTTATAAGTCAAAAATTGAAGAGATCCTAAATCTACGCATTGAAATTTTTTTTTTTTTTTTTTTTTTTTTTTTTTTAAGGTCCTTCTCGGCATCTAAAGCCATTTAGACCCCATCCCTATTTATTTCAAATGATTTGTAGTCAAATCAAATGAAATAAATTTTTCTAATAATCTTCTAATATCTTCTCACTGAGCCACGGCTCCCGGGCGCATTGAAAATTAATAGAACATATTTGATCAATAATCTATCTTTGATGTTAATTTTGATTATATCTCATTTCTCTAGTGTGTGATATACCTCCGCACACCCAGCATTTGAAAAGGGATCTTCTTTGTAGAAAGCCGACTTCCTAGCCCGCTACACCAGCGTGCCCCCTAAAATTACCTTAATTTTTTTTCTTTTCAATGAAAGAACAAAACAAAACAAATGAATGAAAATTGTTTTTGAATAAAATTTCAATCAATTCGTATTACTTTACTAAAGTTTTAGAAAATAAATAAAAGATTAAGGTTTATTTGTCTCTTTCTCTCTTGCATTGAGGCGTTGAGGCTCAGCTTTAAATTCGATGGAAACCAACAAGGAAACCTTCTCTTGGTGGTTTCCCTATTCGTTGGACTAACGAAGTTAGTTAAAGAAGACTTTGCTCAACTGATAATAATTCGTGGAAACTGATGATGGATGTGATTATTAAGCCTTGAGTTTGTTCACGTTGCTAGTGATTTTAAATATTAATACAGGCCTGTAAGCCAATTCAATTTTTGATTAGAAATAAAATTTTTCGCCTTATTGATTTTATGCCTCTTTCAAAGAAAATAAATTCATTTTTTGAAATATGAGTTAGTTGGGATTTTCATTTTTTTTTTATTCTATTCTAAATTATTATCCTATTATTATTCTTTATACTTCAATGAAAAATAAACCTCTAAAAAAAATTTGCTGAAAGCGAATTTTTTTTTTATTCAAACCTAATAAATTTTCAAATATTACGCGTACGTATCTTTTAGATTTTATATTTGGAAAATAAAGCGTGTCATTGTGACTAATTAGCATAAACACATTTCAAAGTAATTTCCATAGATATTCAGAATAAACGAAATATTTATTCTAACATAAATGAAAAGTTACAACGGTCATAATAACAATTTAACTAAGCTATAAATCGTAACTGATAGGCCATTTTTCCTTAAATTATTATCCTTCTATTAAATATTAAGAAGAAGACTCGCGGAGATTAATTAATAGGGGATTATTTGTACACTCAATTCATTATTCGATTATATAAAATTATAAAACGACCGAAACGAGTTAAGACATGAATAATGTTCTTATCAAGCATTCATCTTAGTTGCAAAATGGAAATTTTGTAATTAACTAGACTGAAAAATTGAAGACGGGCTTAAAAAGGAACTCGGAAATCCAAATTGATTGATTAATCTTGATCTAAAATTTACAAACACATAAATATTTAAATTATTAGTTCCAGTCTGCTGAGAAATAATAAAGAAGTAAAAAAAAAATTCAAACAATTTTAGGTTACAGAAATTAGTTTTCCGAAAGGTAAATAATTCAAATATCCAACTCCCTAATGGAGTTTTTAAATATTAACACCTGAGTTTTAATTTTTAAGGACATTTTACATTACCACTCTTGAAATACATTAGTGAGATGGTCATTTGGGTTGCCTATCTTCCTTCCAACAAGCATCACTAGCTGACTAATTTATGCACCTCATAGCCTGTTGGGTTTGCAAAAGTTTTTTCTTTATTAATTAAGAGAGAGGATGTCTGAACTAAAACTATTTGAAATAACAAAGGCGCTTTCAGAGTCTTTTAGTTTTTATGGAAATGATTAAATAATAATACAAACGCTAACTCAGACTTTTTACCATTTTTGCTCTTCACATTATCTGCATTTTTAAAAACAATTATATTAGCAAATATTTAAAAAAAATTTTAAGATTTCCAAAAATATCGGTCAATATGTAGGCCTAATAAAATCCTATAAAAAAGAGTAGTAGCTCCTTCCTTGTATTTCTTCACCTCTTTGGAATTCCGAAAAACAACGCTTTAAAAGCAAAATACATGATTTCATCAATTTTTTTTTTTAGATAGAGAAATTTTATTGGGAACTTAAATTTCTTTTTCGGTTTCACTGTGGTTTCTTTGTAAAAATTACAACGTTTCGGTCACTCATTCTGTGGCTGAAACGTTGTAATTTTTATAAATGAACCACATTGAAACAGAAAACAAAATTCTTTTATTAATGATAACATCTGGGAAAGCCTAAACTCCAAAATATTAATTTCAATAAATTATTAAATCTATTAAACGCAACCGTAGGCTCTAGTTGGATCATTATGTATAGACCCACATGAAAATTCAAAAATTTAAAACACTAGATTATAGGTCTCAAAGATTTTTTAAAAATTTGAAACTTATGATCATGTTTCCTTTTTTTTTTAATTTTTCAATTTTCATCTTACAGTATTATTATCTTTTTTTTTGAATCCACATTAACAAGCGTGAATCATTATGGGATGATCTTTGAAATGTATTAAAATTAATCAATATGAAAAATTAGCAAATTTCTTTCCCTAAATTTTTCTTAGGGATGTACAATATTTTAGTAAAAAAAAAAAAATAAATAAATAAAAATGATAGATTATATAAATTTTGCTTATATCAAAATTAAATAATTTCATAAAAACATCTTTTTCTATAACATTAATTTAAGGTTCCATTAATTCCACTTTCAGGGTTTTTTCGATCCCTTCAATACACTTAAACATATGGTTGCCTAATCCTTGTTTTCAAGGCGCCCTAGCATCACCTTTCCAATATCTTCTATCTTTTTGTTGGGTTAATATCCCGTATGAAATAATGATCACGTTCCGGTTTATATTCACTTTTTAATTGTAGTCTATATTGCGGTAAGAGTCAATTTTAACTTTTATTTGTTTAATAAATATATAATAAAAACTCTCGCTCTCTCTATCTGTATTTTAGAAATTGAAAATAACAAACAAACCCCAAGGGATTCGTTTTTTCCTCTCTCTTTCTCTTTTTTTTTAAACAATATGAGTGATGCTTAACTTAATGTAAACTTCCGCTAGAGGTTCTCCCTATAATCCGGTCGGAAATTGTTCTCCCCTCCATATGACGGATTTAAACTTCTTTTATTTGGTTTTTCTATTTCACTCACTCTAACGTAAGATGAGTAGAGAAGAAGAGTTGAGTTGTTTCTGCACTTGAACTAATTTCCATCAAATTGACACCAAAAACAGATACAACGTAAATACCACAACCACACTACTACAACACAAAAATAACAACAACAACAACAACAACACTCTGTCAAACATCAACTTTTGTTCAAATTGTTCACAAGGTCCTTTCTCTCTATTATTCGACCGCTTTTAATCAAATGGTTTTCGACAAGAATTTACATAAAGGCATAACGAAGAGAATGCTAAAATAATACAATTAGTAATACATAGAGCCATGCATACCTATTGTATTATTACGCATGCATAAGATAACAAAAAATAAAAAATTTACACTGAAGATAATAACTTTTAAGAGAAGAAAATTTATTTTTGGAAGAAAGTTTTGCATACTATTATATATAATTTATTAATATAAAAATTTTGATTAAATTCGGAGGGGCATAACTCTCATGGCATATAATAAGAGTCAACATTCTTATTCCAACAAGCCTTCTAAAGAACCAGATGCATTTTCAAAAGGTCTTTAAATATCAAATAACCCGAGTAAAAATGCTTGAAAATGATTGAGGGATCCACACACCCTCAGTAGGTCTGTATAGTGAACCTTTAGGGACACACAGGGATAGACACGCCCGCACCAGGGACACACATTTTTCTTCTGATCACTTTCGATCTACTGTGTGTGCCCCTAGTGTCGGCGTATCTTCCCTGTGTATTCCTGGTGTGGGCCTGTATATCCTTGTGTGTCCCTAAAGGTTCACTATGCAGACCTGCTGCGGGCGTGTGAATCCCTCGAGAATTTTTAATCATTTTTACTCGGGAATTTTGCGAATTATCCGTTTATTTGTAGATATTTCGATCACAGTGAGATGGAATCATCCTCAAATGATGTTTTGCAGATCGTCCCTTACTCCCATGACAAAGCAGATAAGCATTCCATGAATGCAAAATTCATATAATTATATATAATCGTTATAAAATTTGCATTCACGGAATGCTTATCTGCTTTTTCATATTGGATAGGAGTTTGAGCAATTCCATAACATCTGTCGCTTGTACTGAAGATGATTCCATCTAAATGGGATCGAAATATTTGCAAATTAACGAACTTTTGCCAAGGTCAATATTGGGAGCACTTGTAGAAGAAGGATTAGATATATCTTGTACTCTTTCTAAGTACTAAAACATCTTTTTTGACTAATGTTAAAAGGCGTTAAAGTTTTTGTTTACAGAATAGCACTTTGAGGCAAGGAGGTGCAATAATGAATTACGCAGAGATTAAAAGTTAACGTTTTTGTTAGGTTTTTTGATGTTGTTCTTAACACATTCGCCACCAACATTAGAACACTCATTAACGTATTAGCTTAGAGAATAGACCTTTATATGGCCTTAGATGCCGAATACTTGAAACAAAAAACTTTCAATTATAAAAATAATAATCATAAATAATTATAATATTTAAGAAGTATACATAAATGAACAAAAATAAAAATAATATGAAAATTATGTCTCAGTTCCTTAATATAGGATCTGCGAAAAAGAACTTCGACTTTCTCCCTAAAACGCTTGTGTGAGTGTTGAGTTTGATTCTCACATAAGCAATCAACTTGACAGGTTTTCACAAAATATATCTATAATTATTGAATATTTTACTTTTATTGTATTTGCTTGGAAATAGATAAAATATTAATTCAAAACTCAGTTAGATACTAAAATTTAATTAAAGTCCTTTATTTGCTTTTTCCCACGTCTACGTAAAAAAAAAAATTAATTAATATTTTTATTCTCATGACTTTTTTTTTTAAAGAAAAATAACCATATTGAAACAAATGATTGATGTTTATTTATTACACCACTTTTTTTAATAATAAAAAAAGGTAATTTCCTTTGCCTTCGATATATAAAAGAAATTTGATTAGGAGAGACATCAAAATCAATCTTAATTCAACGGAAAATTGATTTTAATATAAACAAAAAAAAAAGCTGATATGAACTAATAATAAGACTTTTTTTTTTAGTTTTTATTAAAATTTTTTTTAAATAAGCGGTTTTATTAAAAATTAATAAGAACTTTCTTTTTAATAATATCAAATTATCAAACACTGAGATGTCTTTAAATTTATATTCAAGAAAATTTTAATATGAACAAACAGGAAAGAACTGTCTGTATAAATGCTTAAAAAAAAAAAAAAAGAAATTGAAATAAAAGTAAAATTTAACACAAATTAATGGATGAAAGAAACAGAAAAAGAGATGAGATCAAGATTAAATTAAAATTGACTGAACGAAAATTCTCTCGTGTCAACAATTACTTTATTAAAGCAAAGAAAAAAAAAAAAGCGTAATTGAAATATTACCTAGAGCCGAATAACTATAAATAAATAATGAATGAATTTAATTATAAAGCAGCTCTCTAATTATTTTTAATTAATTGATAAATTTT
This sequence comes from Euborellia annulipes, assembly GCA_023213315.1. NCBI lineage: Eukaryota > Metazoa > Arthropoda > Insecta > Dermaptera > Anisolabididae > Euborellia > Euborellia annulipes. The sequence continues at coordinate 7,469 of JAKCPI010026971.1, forward strand.
AAACAGGCCAAATTCTTTTGACAGGGAAGCCAAAAAATGCTGACATCTTAGAAATTGGCGCTCGCCTCGTGCTAGCAAGCCTTTTTAGGTTCATATTAATTAAAATATATTCTCAATAAGTCATTTTCTTTTATATAAAATAAAGTAATAAAAAATATTCCTTTCTATGTAATTATTAAAAAAATATTAAAATGTGTTTGTTAATTCATCATGATATTAATACTTTTTCCGGGAAGATTTTAATCAAAAATATTGGAAGTCTATAGATAAATTTTCTTAGAAAATTGATCAGCGCAATAATATCACCCGTTTAAATTGAAGGACTTTACGTATTAGCCATCAAAATGACTGACCTTCCTGTTAAATATTTACTTATTATGAAGTGTATAAATAAATTAGTTTGTTTTCCTTTGTTGGAAGTTATGCAACCCAAATGGACGATTCATTTTTGAATAAAGTAATTGTTGACACGAGAGAATTTTCGTTCGGTCAATTTTGAATTAATTAGGGTGCCACTCTTAGTCGTTTAAAGTTCCTACCTTCCACCAATCAAATTTCTGCAAATATCTTCCCTGAAATTACAGTACGATATTATTAAGAATAAACTGAAACCACGTCTTTTATTTAAATATTAAAATTATCAATTAATACTACAGTACATTCAGGGCCGGGCAAAATACCCAAAAACCAATATTTTAAATACAAAATACTTTTAAGAAAATATTTGAAATACAAAATACTTATTTGTTGATGTATTTAAAATAGACCTACAAAGTAAGACTTAGATTCAAAATACAAAATACAATGGGTGTTATATCTATAAGTAGCCTATCGCCAGTAAATTCCTGGGACTATTTCTCATCTATAAAAAAGAAAATTGAAATTCTCCTTAAGTGGTGTTGCTGAAGTTGGTTAATTAACAGAAAAAAGACGCTATATTTTCAGCAATTTTTATTAATTATCAAGGCAATATTTCCAGATTTTAAATGATTAATAATTGCTGGTCAAATAACATGTCGCTTCCAAGCGTTTTAATTATAAGGGCCGTAATGTGGTGAATGAGGTGAAATCCACTGAAGAAGGAGTGCCGATAGTGTCTCCGAAATATCTGGAAATATTGCCTTGATAATTAATAAAAATTGCTGAAAATATAGCGTCTTTTTTCTGTTAGAAAATTGAAATATTGAACAGGACAAAATATTCTGATCTAAGTAGGCCCTATCTGAAATACAAAATATTCAAAAAAAGTTTTTGAAATACAAAATACTTAGAACTCAGATCTTTGAAATACAAAATACAAATGTATTTTAAATATTGTATTTCAATTACAATATTTAAAATAGGGCCCAGCCCTGATTACATTGGAGTTTTCCAGCAATTTAAAAAACTTTCTTTGCTTGCAACGAGAAGCCCCACAAAAGTACAATTGGCAACCGTATACTTCTGTCCTACACTCCAGAGGTTCGCACAGGAGTAGTAATTTGATTACCTATATTATCTAAGTAATAACAAGTTAAATAATTTAATAAATCGCCTTAATACAAATAAAAAATACTGTAGGCCTATCAATTAACTATAAGCATAAAAAAATAAAAAATATCCTTTTGTTTTATTTTTATTTAAATTAATTAACAAAAAAACAAAAAGAGATTTTTTTTTCATCCCTGGGATAAAACAACTTATAAACTTTTCAAATTGTGGAATAACAGATCTTTAGTTCTTTTTCATCTCCCAATGTGTTGTATATGTGTATGTATTTTATATATCTGCCTGAGAATAAATAGAAAACAATGGTTGGCCACAGTCGAAGCAACTTTTACTGACAAAAAGTTAAAGTGGCGTAATATCGGAATGGAAGCAAAAGAGTCCGAATGGCCGCTGACGCAAATCCGCTTAGGATTTGGATCCTCAAAATGCGTGAGGTCTTAGGGACCAAATAATGCCATAGGGATGAGTGTGGGGTGGTGTTAAATCCCATTCTAGGTTATCATCATAGAGAGAGTGGGCCTTTTGTAGGAAAACCACGAAACCGCTTTCGAATCGTTGCGCAAAAACGATAAACTATGAAAACAATAGTGGAAAACGCTACTTGGAATGTTTTCCAATGGCAATTTGTTATCGAAATAGGTTGAAATGAAGAGAGTGTGCAATGGTAGACGGAAATGGCCAACACCGAAGGGGGAGGGGAGGAGGGAACAGTTGCAAAAATATAAAAAGTGAAAATTATTTAATTGGAATTTTGGGCGAATCTAATCAAATAAAAATAACAGAAAATCAAGTAAACAAATATTCAAACAACGCTCCTCAGAATATTCAATCATGTTCAAGATGATAAGGAATAATTCCCAAAGAAGAATGCAGCCAAATTTATTTCATTTAATTTTAATAAAAATTCTTAATCACTTGCTGACGTTTCGGCTCGGGTTTGAACCATCATCGGAGCTAGAAACATGGAAAATAATATGTTCATCGGAGCTACAAACATGGAAAATAATATGTTCATGTTTGTAGCTCCGATGATGGTTCAAACCCGAGCCGAAACGTCAGCAAGTGATTAAGAATTTTTATTAAAATTAAATGAAATAAATTTGGCTGCATTCTTCTTTGGGAATTATTCCTTATCATCTTGAACATAATACTACAGCTATAACAAATATTCAATTACTAATATTCAATCATAGGCCTTTATACAGATTATACTAGTATCTATTATTGATATCCATTTTCTAAGACTCCCATTTTTTACCCTTAGTGCTTTAGTACACGCTAATATATAGCCTATTCGTACCTCAAACCCAACTGGTCTCTGTATTTATATTATTAACATCGTTTTGATAAAGGGAACGTTGTAACGTTAACTAGCAGCTGAAATACTTCTACTAACAAAAAAACAATTTTCGTATACACTTTAATATAATCCAGTCATATTAAATACTTATTCAATATATCGAAATTATTTTGCAACAAATAAACACGTCATCAAATTACACCAATATTATTACATTTATTTTAAATTTGACTAAAAAAATTTTCTTTTTATTCCAGAATTGGGCGTGAATTGAGATCATCTTCAGTAGATCTTCTAGATTCACATCATATGAAGTCATCAAAATAAAGTAAGAATTATTTCAACAAAATTACATTTTTTTTATATTCTATTCTATTTCGAATTTGATAACTTCTTGGAAACTTACCATTTATTCTGGTATATTGTTTTTGTATGGCGTTTTCTCTAAACCGATCTCGTTAATTTTATTATTATCTTTAAAATAAGATAAGTCTTTATTTGACTGACAAGTAGACTTTTTTTTCATAACAAAAATATTTAAATTTGATTTTAATTTGTATGATGGAAATATTTTTTTTTTTTTTTTTGTGCAAAGCGAAAGTTTATTAGCACATCTTCTTTCACTGTTGAGAGATTTTATGCAATCTTTAGAGGAGCTTAAGTTTAAAATTTGATATCGATTTTCCACGTTTTCGCTCTCTAGACTTATGTTGACATACAGAGAGACACACATCATTGAAAATACCATTAAAAGGGCTTAAAATGAAATCTTTTTTTTTTTAATCTTAATCATTTAAATACCTCTCATAAAAATAAAAAATAAAATCTGATTTGACTGCCACACAGAACAACCTTCTGTAATCGAAGGTTGTGTAATCTGCTGTCACTACACATTTTTGTGTTGGCATATATTAGTTTATAATAATATTTTGGCAATGTAGTAGCCTATATAAATTTTTTTGGAAGGGGGATCCGTGTTGCTTGCTACAGAAGTGCCTAACTTGAATATAAAATTTCTATCTTGTAGCTCTTTTCGTTCTTTTAGATATTTTGTTCAGACACAAAGATAATTTTGCGGGCCCCACTTTTTTGGGCTTCAATTCTATCATTGAGTTTTTGATGGAAATACCTGTTTTGAGGGTCCAAAAAAGAGCAAAAGAGAAGACTGCACTGAAATATTTAAGTATTGGTTTTATTATTGTATGTCATTGTATGTCAATAAATAAAATGAATTTAAACCAAATTATTATACCATAAAAAGGTCTCAATTCTCCACCTTGGCTAAAATATTATTAGAATTTTTATTTATTCCGGTTGTTTGTGCTCTTCTATAAATTTTATGTTAATACCACTAACTGCAAAAAAATATTTTTACAATTTTTGTTTGAATATTTTTTTATTGTGACATTAATATCTCTATAGTTTCAAAAATGAGGCGAAATTTTATATCTACAGTATTAAATCATTTTTTTTTTCATTTATCCTATAAAATCACCTTTTATAACAAATTTCTCTTTATTTTTGGTATTTAATCACTTTGGCCTCTGAACGGCTCAATTAATAATGATTTTTTTTTTTACAATAAAATAATAATAAAAAGATTTATATTTTTCAAGAAACAAAAGCAACTATTTGAAATATAATAACATTTTCTACTTGTATATATATGTTTATTATAGCTCCGTTATATGATAACTCTTTAACGGCTTTAATTAACTCGGAGATAGTTAAAAACATTTACATGGACGAGTTAAAACGTCCGTATTTTTTTTATATCCAAGTTTTGTTGTTATTGTTGTTGAATATTTTTTTAAGTGGAAAAAATGCGAAACCATATTAAAAAAATTAAAAAAAAAAAAAAGTTTAAACCATCAATTTTATCGTAATCAATAAATTGTTGTGGTTTGAAGGAATAAGAAAAAGTAATTAGACAACTTTGAGCAAAAACTTTTATTAATTAAATTATACCTATAAAACACTTAAGCTTTCCTCGTTTAGGTGATTTTATTGTAAACCAGGCAGGTAAATAATGTAAATCTCGGGAGGTGAGTGCATTAAAAATGCTGGAATTAAAATTATGGAATGTTGTTGTTGATATTTTTAAGTCATATTTATTTTAGGACCAGTTTCATCAACAACGCCCAATACCTATCTTTGAGTTAAATCAGTGATTTCCACACTTTATGTTACCACGCCTCCCTTAAAAATATTTAATCGTATGACGCCTCCCCCCCCCCCCCCAATTTTATAAAATAATACAAAAACAAAAATTTTTAATGCTAAAAAAATATAAATTTATATAAAAATATTTTTTTTATTTATATTAAAACTAGCAATCATTTGGAAAATTGGTCCTGGTGGCCAATATTCGCGCCTCCCCTTAGACTAGTCCGCGCCTCCCTAGGGAGGCGCGCCTCACAGTTTGGAAAACGCTGGGTTAAATGATTTAGCCTCCTTGGCTTTCGAGTTTTTCACAACTTGTTAAGTTTAGCAAAAGTTTACCTTATTCCACAGTTTGCTAGCCGCTAACTCCTATTTTGGATTTGGATTTTATGAGGTATTTCTTCTTTTCAGCCACCTGGCCCATACCTCTCGGCAGTTCCTGAGTTACCCAGTCGAAGTCATCCCCATTTTAAGGCACTTAAACCACGTCAAATTTGGCCCTTTGTGTTTGTGGAGTGAGATCTTCTCCCACTTTCCTATTCTAGGAGGAGAGTTCGGCAATGTTTGAATTATTTGCGATAAGCTGGATTTGATCCCGAGTTGTGTTGAAACTTCATCCATAATCCTTTGTTAGCCGGCTTAGCCAATTGCCTCCTCGCCCCAAATCCCTATTACAGTGATACCTCGAGATACGAGTTTAATTCGTTCCGTGATCTTGCTCGTAAGTCAATTTGCTCGTATCTCAAATGAGTTAGGCAAGTGTCATTAAATACCTCCGATGTACGACTATGATGAACTTTTTCGCAGATGGCCGTTCCTCGTATCTCAAATTTCACTCGTATCTCAAATAACTCGTATGTTAGGGCACTCGTATCTCGAGGATCCACTGTACTTATATTACTTAATCTCCTTCTCCCTCTTTATTAGTGTCAGAACTGACATGCTGTTGTTACTCTGAGGGGTAACTTTTATGGAAATAATACTGAATAGGTTCCCGGTGCCTTCCTAATGAAGAGAGCCCTCTCAAATAAATTTTTGAACTTTCAAATAAAGTTGCAAAATGTTTTGCAATAAGGTGAATTTGAACTCGAATTGTCTTTAATTCAGGATAAGCTTAACTGCTTTATCCCTTCGGCTAATCATCTCATCATAGTACTTAATATACAGGGGAAATTAGGAATGCAAGTCTTTGAATTTACTTCTTGTTTTGTAGCAAACTTCACTACATCACATATATCCTTTTTATTTGGCAAATTTGTTTTCTTGTCAAAAGAGGAACTCAAAGCATTAATAAATGGCTAACTTCACAAAACTTTCACAGAGCTTTCTGAGCTGCTCAGAGCTGGACTCATTTTTGTACAATCTAAAAGCTAATGGACTTCTGATTTACTAATCCGTTGTTAGCTTGTTTTTGGTTAAATTTTCTTCTTGACATGGTGCGATATACTAATAACCCTTAAATTAAATAGAAAAGTTGATCACACACACGGGAATCGAACCAAATTTCAGAGAAGATTCAAGCAACAAAAATTGAATGGAAAAATTTTTGTTTCATTTTTTAACATCAAGTGACCACTAGAATTTATTTTAGAACAACATAAATGTTCAGACCAATCGAAGACATTATCTCATTGCCATCGGGGATCGTTGCCATTGAGTGGTTTTAAAGAAGAAGAAAAAAAAAAAGTGGAAATGCTATCTGCATTATCTATTATTGTTAAGGAGGTCCCGAAGGAATAATAATAAAAGAAGTGAAAAGTTGAAAGGAAAAAGGGATCCATCCAGCGCTCTATTAAAATCGTTTCTATGTACACTTCACTGACTTAAGCTACACCGATTTCCAGCTAAGAAGCTTATAAATTTATATTAAATATCAGATTCTCTTGAGTCGTCATTTACTTAATAATTCAAACAATATTCAATTTCTATTGAATTTAGACTTTATTAAAATTTTTATTTTAATAAATATAAACATTAATATTAATTATGTCAATATTAAATGGAGTATAGATGGGAAAACAATTTTTTTAGTTTCTTTGTCAATGACAAACTTAAGAGATAAAAAAAAAACAGTTAATTTAATTTCCATTTGTCTGTGACACCCGTCGTTTGCAATTCAATCATTACCTTTGTGTCTAGCTATTTTTCAAATTGTTCTCTTTTTTGTTGCAATCAAACAAACAGTGGATTCCCTTTGTTTTTTTTTTTTTAACTTTATTACAAATAAGCTATAAATTTACAAAAAAATACTTGAACTAATTTAAATAAACAAGTCGAAATATTATATGGACCCCGTTATGCAATGGTGTGTCAAAGACCAAACATCGAGTTTTGAGAAAATCAACAATAAAGTTTTTTGTTTACATTGGATTCTCTGAAAATTTCCAGATTTTATACCAGGACAGAAATCACTTTCGGCGTGAATTTATAGAAATGATCGCAATACAAAAATATCAAGATGTGGCCTGCAATTTTAGAGATGACATCCAAAGTCTTAGTGCCCTATATGAGAATATTTTAAAATTCATTAAGATTTAATTTGTAAAATATTATATTAGATAAAAGTTTCCGAATTTAATTAGCATAAAAAATATTCCTCAAATTGAATGTATTATTTATAACTAAAGCGGGATTAATTTTATTTTAAGATTTGTATAAAAAAATAATAAATGTGAGTTCAGTGTATCATTTGAGGAAGAGACCTCCGAGCAGCAAGTAAATGATAACATTTTGTACATATCAAAGTTAAAAAGGAAATTGTGTTTAATTGCAATGAATAATAAGATACCTAAGATCGTGTATAATTAACAATATTTGTAAGTACATCTGATATTTATCGATTATGTATTCTTATTGTAATTTAATATCAATTTTTTTAATAAATGTTATGATCATAGGCCCTGATGAAGGTCGTGATTGGCGACCGAAACGTCGGCAAATAAAAATTAAATAAAATATTTTTTTATTTAATCTCCTGGCTGCAAAGTCCCTGCGAATCCTGCTTAAAGAAGCCCTTTTTTTGATTTTCGAAAAAATAAATTTTTTTTTTTAGATTAATCGCATTATATAAATGAAATTTTAAAAAAATTCTCTCTATATCTTATAGATAATTAAATTAGTAATCATTGTGTTAAAAAATAATTAATTTTTTGCCTTTAATTAATTTTCTGGAACCTTTCAAATGAAATGAAATATATCTCTTGTTTTCCTATGAGAAAAACTAACGCCATCTCTTGCCGCCTAGAGTAACTCGGCACCGAATCGTCTTCAAACCGCACCTTAAAGGAGATTTTTCTTATGCAAAATCTAGGACTTGAACATTCAGGGACCTTAACTATTTACACTGTTGTGATTAGGTTGTATTGTCACAAGCTTATAGTCAGAATTATAGTTATAAAAATATTTTTTTTTTAACATTTGAATAATTATATATCAATAATAATAATTAAATATTACTCATTAAAATAATTTTTTAGCCCCAGGCTAGGGGTTTGCATCAAAATGTATTTCATTTGAATTAACTACCAAAAAAAATGGCCTCGGATGCCTAAAAAGACTTTAAATTTAAAAAACATTAATTTTTAATAATAGTAAGTGCAATAGAATATTAAGTATCGACAAAACCTTTTGTTTCAATTTAAACATTGGAAATCAGCCAAATCTTCTCTCGCATTCGTATGAATAAAAAAAAAAAGAGAAGATTTTTTCTCCATGACTCTTAAATATTTCGCAAGCGATATTTGAATATTTAATATTTTATTAAACTTTTAATTTGAATCATAATGAATTAAATTTTAAGATCGCCAATTCAGTGTAGTTGTTTAGCGTCGATTTTATGGAAAGCTCATAAAACATTAACCTCAACATTGAATAATGAAGCATTTAATGTCGAGTTAATATTAATGTCCAACTTTGACTAGTTATCATAAATTTCTAAATTATTATTAGCTAAACCAAATTTGAAAAATTGTTTGAAATAACGCTACTGAATATTTTAATTATTATTAGGTCTAAACTAGTTATAATACTAAGTAAAAAAAAAATGTCAATTAGAAATTTAATTTTAGGGCTACTTTGAATTTTTTGGAATTTTAAATTAAAACTAGGAACCGACCGAATATTCGGTTTCGGTTACGGTTTCAGCCAGTTTCGGCCAAAAATCATGGTTTCGGCCGTAGTTTCGGTTTCGGCCAAAAAGTGGCCGAACCTTTCGGCCGGCCGAAACCAGAGTCTGAAAAAATGGGATGAGACTCGCATGCAAAAAAAAAAAGGGTCAAATAATTTGCACTTGAGGGAGAAAAAATTTTCGTCTCCCTAAAAAAAAGGTAAAATGATTTTCACGGGAGGGAAAAAAAAATTCAAAAAAAAAAAAAGGTAAAATGAAAAAAAAATTTTTATAGGAAATACAAGTTTCGGTTTCGGTTACGGTTTCGGCCGAAACTAAGGTTGAGGCCGAATATTCGGTTTCGGTTTCGGCTGAAAATCTTGTTTCGGTCGGACCC
>JAKCPI010026972.1:0-19506 GCA_023213315.1 Euborellia annulipes
GGGGAGTAGGCAGGTTGAGACCCCGGGAACCAAGAGCTAACACCCCGACTTGGGGAGTAGGCAGATTGAGGCCCCATAGTCAACCTAAACCGAACACAATTACACACAACAAACCTTCCTCGAGCTCTCAGAGACCAATCCACGCCTCTGAGTCATCCACCAAATTGACCTGGGGACCAGGAAGACTGCGACCCCGTAAACAGCCCCCTCCACCATTACATCCTAACTTCCTTCTCTCTTGAAAATGGCTCCAAAAAGAGAGCCGAAACGTCGAGTAAATCTCAGCACCCCACGCGACTTAACCCGAGAAAACTTATCTTTGCAATATATATATATATATATATATTCACATATGAAAAATTTCAATAAAAGCAAGCCAAGTTATTCAGCGATAGTATTTTTCGCAAATAATAAATGCTAATACTATATTAAATAATCTGGTCTCGGCTTTAAAAGAGTTCAAAATTTTATATATATAATGGGTCTAAAAAGTATTCGTACATAGAGAAATTTTACAAAAAATGTTTAATACTCTCGAACCATACAAGATATACATTCCTCTTTTCTTAATAACATCGAAGAAAAAAAAATAAATTATAATATTTGATGATCCAAAACAATAAAATAACAAAAAATAGAAATAGCGATTTCCGAAAGACAAAAAGTATTTGTTTTAGTCAATTTTTACCTTTCTAATGATTATGACATGATTATACAAGAATTTTCTTGAAACCAGCCTTAAGATTACCGGCTTATTATTATGTTCTACTTTCTTCCAGACAATCGCCGAATTACGAAATGCTTTTGTACCTGAATCTCCATCGATTCCATTTGCCGAACTGATTGATGAATCTTCTCTCTCGATTGGATGCGAAGCAACTGTCGACCACGGAAGTTTTGGAGCAAACGTGGCTGTGATTGGCAATCGGATCGATCTCGCTGATGAATATATATCCTCTTCGCCACGAGCAGCCAGCGTTGGTTCGAGTGTAGTCGTTATAGGGACATCGCCGAATCTAGGCAATACATCAAATGCAGCTGCTGCTAGTATTTCAATTTCTGAAGATCGTCATTTACGAGGCAATTGGCTGGCTTACTGGGAACATGAAGTTGGTCGACCTGATAAAGAACCTCCACGGTTTACTTTTAAACAAATCAGATTACAAGGTAATAATAATTAATAAAAGAGAAACGTTTTTCTCTTGATTAAATTTTTTTAAATATACATGTATATATATAAAAGTTTTTTTGTTCCCCCTTTACCAAAATCTTTTATGACATTTCTAATTTTCTCGCTTAATTTTGTGTTCTTTGGTATCCCAATAATACTGTGCTATTGGAATAAAAGTTTTGAATACCTCTTCAAACATTAAATAAATAAATTATATAATAATTTGGAATTTGTTAGTTAAAAAAAATGATCTCTTAAAAATACTTTTTCGTAAAACCTATTCATTTGTTTGTTATATATCCCTTCCTTATTTGTTAATATACCGATATTTCACAAAATTTTCACTTTGACTCCTTGCTGTCGAAACGCCGCCCTAAAATAATAATAATAAAAATTTTCACTTTTTTTCAGGATTCCATGGACATAGTGCAGCTATTCGGACAATTTATAGTTTAGACAATGAGAATAGTTTTCTGACAGCATCAAAAGACCGGACGGTGAAATTATGGTCACTTCGTAGTGAAGGCGATGGAACGAGCAGTCATGGCTGTCGATGGACTTATTCTGGCCATCGGAAACCTCTGATCGGCGCTGCATTTGTTGAATCTAGACGATTGGTTGCTTCTTGCGATACAGCTGTCCATCTCTGGGACCCTTTTCTTGGAAGGTCTATAATTCTTATTTAAAAAGATATTAATCATGACTTTTTAAATATATTTTTTTATAATTTTATAGTAAAAAAGATGCTTTATTTATATGTATATATATAATATTTTAAAATCAGCAGCTTATAAATTAGAAAGAATATAATAAATATATAATATGTGTTAGTGATAAGATTCACCGCCAGAATAAATTATTTATCTTGACGTTTTTGTTTTAGCTTGGTCGGTGTGGCAGAAGGTCGAGGTGCTCTAGTAGCAGCTGTCGGCGCTCTTCCAGCTCCAAGCCCTTTAGTCATCGCAGCTACAGCCGATTGTACTCTTCGACTGCTTGATGCTCGTCTCTGCGCTTATGTCAACGAGCTGAAACTTTCCGCCAGTCCGGGTGGTGTTGTCCGTTGTGTAACGTCGGGCCCAAGTGGTCGTTGGATTGCTGCTGGTTTAGGAAGTGGAACTATCGTCGTTTTAGACGCTCGTACTGGTATTATTCTTGCCTCATGGAAGGCGCACGAGGGTGAATTACTTCAATTGGTAGCAGCTGATGATAATACTCTAATAAGTTCGTCGCTTGATCAGGCCATTTCAGCATGGAATCCGAACGAAGGAAGGCTTTTATTCCAACTACCAGGTTAATATACTGTTTTTTATAATTTGTTCAATTATGTAAACTGATTTTATTTAAATAATTGATAACAAAATCCCAAGGTTGAAGTTGGGAGGGGGTCGGTCTCTACTAGGGTATGATCACTAGGAAAATTAATATATTAAAATTCGAAGACAAAATGGAAAATTAGATGAGTGATATTTTATTTTATATTTGTCATGAAGATGAAGTTGAGTGTTTGTCAAATACAAGTCTGGTGGAGGGTTAATAATTAGTACCACAGTTGGAGAGTTTAAGAATAAACACTGTGATAATTCTAAATTCATATATAGATTTATTTCAAGAACGATTTCCAATCGTCCAAAACAATATGATGATTTCAAATTGTTTTCTTGGAATAAAGCTAATATTATAAAAATGCTCCTTTTTTCAATTTCTACCATTTAGGTATGTTTCCAGGCCCAACTGAACCAGCCCACTGTCTTTGTTCGCATAACACGGAATTAATCTCTGGAACAACAGCGAATCGGATCGGCGTGCACACCTCCCTTAGTTCTGAGGCTTCGTTCTCGTCAACACGTTTAAGATCAGACGCATTTCGAGGAGTTCTCACTTCAATGACTGTCTTGCCTTTGAATCAATTGCTTTTGCTCGGAGCAGATACTGGAGCACTTGTTCTTTTATGTTAAAATTCTTCTCTTTTATATATATATGTACATTCCTGTTTTTTATTTATTTATTATTCATTTCTAATAAATGTTTTTATTTTATTCTTTTTTTTTATTAATAAATATTCGCTAATAAGCGTACCTAAATTTTGAAATAAGAATAAGATATATATATGTTCTTTAATTCAGGTAAAAGTTTCGGACAAAATTTTATTTGTCCATCCTCAGACCTTGTAGGCTTATAATTTAATTAGGCACCAAGTTGTCATTGTTGTTGGAGAAATTTGTGCACATGTATATTTTTTTATAAAATCACAGCAACTTCCCTTCAGCTTATATATTTTTTTCTTATTTAAGCTCTTTTTGGCATCTATGGCTATTTCCTTGTAGACCCCATCCCTATTTATTTAAAATGATTGGTACCCAATTCAATTTAAATAAATTTTTGTCGCATGGGACGGGATGCGATTTTCGGTGGGGGGATGGGGGGCCGGTTGGTTTGAAGATTCAATTTATAGGAGGGCTTTTCTAGGGGATGAAAATTGTTTAAAAAATATTTTCAAATACTAGCACTGTTAATTAATTAACTGATTAAAATAAATTTTTACCCCCTGAGTTAAGGATAAGTAGGAAACAACTGGATAATATTTATGGATATTCACTAATGTATATATAAAACATTTATTATTATTATTATTTATAAGAATTATTAACATTAAACGGTATTATATCATATGAAGAAATAATTATATATATAAATTTGTATAAAATACAACAAAAGTTAACAACTGTAGATTTATATCAAACTTAAACTTCAAACGAATAAAAGATTGTTTCGTTCGTCCTCTTCTGACTAATATTGGTATATAATATAAGATAATTAAAAAAAAATATATATTCAAAAAGAAAAAATCGATATATACAAGTAATTATTAGATATTATATAAAAAAAAAATGGAATAAATATTTTTTAAAATGATGTCGTCAATTGGAATGAAAAAGGTTTTTTTTTATTTAATTGTGAAAGAAAGAAAAGTCAAGAGGAACGACATGCATATTTAGTTAAGGAATAATAATAATAATAAATCGGCCATATTTACATTTGTTCTTTGATCCTCGATTTATACTACAATAGAATCTGAACTTATTTTATTTCTGGCCTCTAAAGCATCATTTATCTATATTTTTATTGAAAAAAATATATATATGATCTATATTATTTAGTATTAAAAGTTATAAAAATAGCTGGAAGAAATTAAAAAAGAACAATTAAAACATACCAGTAAAGTTTATGATGAAGGCCGAAATATTCAAATATGTTCAATTTTTTTTTGGTAAAATTTGCCAAGCCAATAAAGAGGCCCATTTGCTTCAAATTTATTTGTCAACAATTCATGATAAAAGGGAAGACCTATAAGTTGAAAAATTTATTTAGTTAATAGAAAAATTTTAATAAAATATACAGTATATTAATATGAAAATTAAGGAGATTCTATTGTTACACAACATTAAACATAAAAATCCGAAAAAGTCTAATTTTTTTTTAAATGTGGGTAGGAACTCGGCCCAGTGATTGAACTTGGCTTCTATTCACTGTCCCACCAAAACACTCGCTTAGCCAAGTTACTATAAGTTTAGTTGAATCTACTGATCACACATGAACCGAGTTCTCTACATTCAACAAATGTAAAATGTAATTCCGGGATAAGGTTCTGCTTAGTCAATCTATGCAATCTCTGGATTTTGATCTTATTAAATTAAATTTATACAATTAAGAATCTCCTTTAAAATCCACTTTATATTTCGTAATTATCATTAACCAGCACAATTAGGCCAATTCGTGAAGGCTTAAGTCAAAAGTCTTTACATCTTTTTAGTCTTTTCGGCATCTTAAAAGAAGATAAATAAAGTTGAAACACGAATCAGTCGAAGGGCGTAATATTTCTGAGGGATATCAAGAAAATCATTTTAATAAAAATTGGGAAATAAATGTTTTTAATGAGGATTGAAGGCAAAAATTCAAAAATAAAATATTTCGCTTTTTTTTAAATTAATATTAAATTTATTATATTGCGAAGTATAAAGTGGAACTGAAGATAGAGTAAATATTTTTTACTTGGATAAAAAGTAGAATTCTCTTGGACGGCACCAAAATAAATAATATGAAGTAGGACAAACGAAACGGTCATTTGATTATTTGATCTCTTCGACATATGTAGCTGGGAAAATTCCATGAGCGCCGCCACATTCGCCGACCCACCAACCGTCCGGTTGTTTCGCCTCCACTCGGATTACGTCCCCTGGATGTAGACATAATTCGTCATACAATTTTGGTGTATATGGATATAATGCTCGGCAGAGTTGTTGGGATTGTTGTGTTTGTTCGCCTATCGGCTGTTGTTGTTCTTGATTTTGTTGTTGTGTTTTCTCATCTTCCATACTCTCATCCGATTCCGTGGAAAAATCAGAGGAGAATGAATCCGGTTGTACACTATTTCCATCACCGTGTCCACGATCCTAAAAGTAAAAACATATATCTTTAAGTTGAGAAAAACATGCATCATATATATATATATATATAATTCACTAATGTCCGTTTGCCTGTGTGTCACGCCCAGGACGGGCGGCGCGACTAGTTATTAATAAAATATTTTGGTTATGAATTTAAAAGCTCTCTGACTGCTTGAAGAATTGGTTTAAAATAAAATTCCATTAAATTAAATTAAATTTTTTTATAAAAGTCCTCTACCTGACTCCAATCTTCATTATTTACATCGTTTGTAGAAGATTGGTTCTGTAGTGGAGGCGGTGACATCGGAGGCGGAGGTAGAGGTGGTGTTGATGTCCTTGCAGGCACTCGAAGAACACTTTGTTGAAGACCATGCTTATCTCTTGAGATATGGATATGGGGTGCAAGTGGATGTGGCGCTGGAGTCATGCCTTCCAATTCATTCAAGACTGATTGAACCTAAAAAATAACACAAGAGTATGGTTAACAATTTTCTATCCATTGTAATAAAATTATAGAAATTGAATAAAAGAGACTGGAATCATGTTAGAATTGTAAAAATTTTGCAATTTATGGACTAAAACTGATGAAAAAATTTGGGTAAATTAAGACAATAAATGACTCAATAAATTGTCTCAAGAAGTTTCAAGTACTTCATATAAATGAAATTTTTTAATTTATCTCTGAGCTTGAGCACAGGAGCTATATAATTTTGTATGAAGCAAATAAATTTTATTATTAATTTAATTATAAGGAGCTTCGGCCAAAAAATACTTTTGCATATTAACTGTTTATTTGTAAATATTTCTTACGGCCATCTACAAACAAATTTTATTATTGACCTGGTTTGATCCAAGGGTTGATCCAGAGGTGTGTCTCGGGGGGGGGGGGGGGTAATCTGGTGTGACTCGTCCCAAAGCACATTATTTTTTCATAATTTCGGTAATTTAAAGGCACATTCTGTACTTGATTGGCAGAATATAAATACAAATCAAATTTTTAAGTATTAATTTTTAAAAATTTACATTAAAAATAAATTGTTTTGCGAAAAAAAAGGTATTTTTTTCAAGTCTCGGGGGGGGGGGGTAATTACCCCCTTTACCTCCCCCTTGTATCCGCCCTTGGTTTGATCACATGTGCACTTGCATTATGTCTACAATTCCCAATAATTGAAGATGGCCAAATAAATTCAGGCCGAAACGTCTTATTCTGGGAGTTTTATTGAACCTAGATCATTCCAATTTGGCTGATATCTCCATTTCTCTATTATAAATTAAGAAAGTTTATAGAAGACTTTTGATATTTTGATGATTATTTGAGAAACCCCATAAGTCACATTTTTGGCGAAAATGAGTTTTTGTAAAAAATTGATCGCAATGTTGAAGACGCATTGTTTGATAAAGAAAAATCCTAAATCCTGGCTGTATTATAAAAAAGCTGCAAAGCTACATCCCAGAAGACGATGGGAGGAGTTCTATAAACGACATATTAAACTGGCCGACAACAACAACAACAAATAATGACGATCATGATGACTGTTAATGTGCTAGTGCAACCTACCAATTATAACTAATTTGATTCAATTTTATATTATGTATAGACAATAATGTTTTACTGTTTACTCCAAAGTACTTTTATATCATTTACTTTAAAAGAATTCATGCACTTGGCATCCAATTATACCATATTTAACAAAAATGTTTTGTTTTTATCGCACCATTTTATGTTAATTTGAGAAACCCTATAAGTCAACGAAATTTAAAATTCAATATAAATTCATGTTTTTGTGATCCAGGGTAATGAAGAATTTTGACAGTGTAGTAAAAACGAATCAGACTGCAAAAATGTCCATCATTTGTCATTACCAACTTTTATTCAGTTTTTCTCAATTTCCCAAAAGTTGCTAAACTGTGACTTATAGGGTTTCTCAAATAAATGATTTATTTGTTCCTAATATTTCAATGGATGTTTATACACAGACGAGTTCATAACTAAATCAACCATTCCGGTTGGTTTTTGAGAATGTCAACAAGTTTTTTTTTATCTTATAGGCAGTGGCAGCTGGTAAGTGCCCTTAACCTAAATTCAAATATCAGCAGGTAAAGTGGTAAAGGGGGGGGGGGGATACATTTCGGGCCTATGTCTTCAGACGAGTTCATAACTAAATCAACCCCCCCCAAATGGACCCGTTAAACTTCAACCAAAAATTTCTAATAATAAAAAAAATTAAATTATTTTATTCCAACTCTAAATGTTTAAAGAAAAAAGAAATATTTAAAAATGTTCATTGAAATTTTTCTTCTGTGGGGCTCTCTCGCGCCTTTTAAGCTCTAACTCTTAATTGGTCAGGGAAAAAATAATATTTTTTTTCCTCTGAAGTGCATATATTCGGATTTAAAATTAAAACTTTTTCAAGATAGGGAGGGGGAGATCCGTATTAATATAGAGCCCCGGAGTCTGGCAAGGCTCATGATGAAATGCCATGCACATCATGTATATATAATATTAAAGGGAAACGCGACGGACATATCCAATTTCTAATGTTTTTTTTTTTATGTGTATCTCAAAGTCAAGGCAAAAAGTGACATGTTTCGTTTTTGTTAAATAAGGTAGTGAACAACCTTATATCGAGATGCCTCCAGATAAGTGAGCATGCTCCTTAATTGGTGAAGTTTGTCGGCAAGTTCTCTGGAACTTTCTGCAGGAGATGATGGGGCCACCACCCTTGCCAGTCTCTCCACGCCTCGTTTTGCATGTCGTTCGCGTTCCAAATCCTGTCGTATTAGCTGTAGAATCTAAAACAGAAAAGAGGGAATAAAGGTAACTTTAGATAAATCAAAACCTAGGGAAAATGTATAGACAATAAAAAAAGTCTAATTTCTTCATTTTAAATAAGACTATTGTTCTGGGATCTATGATGCTAGAAAAGCTGATCGAAAATTGGTGAAACCGAAAGAATGCGAAGAAACGCTTGATTTCACTTGCCTTATTAAGTGCTGCTCTACGTCTTTCTTGATTCATCGCCAGAGTGATGTGCTCAGCATAGAAATCTGGTAAAAGCTGATCGCAGGGCGCATCATGACTTGGAGGCGAAGTCCCATTCAAATTCGTAGAACTATCGGTGAGGTCGGTCATACTCGATTGTGGGGGATGCTCGAATGGAGCCTGGAGGGCCACTTCTATCGACTGAAACATTATTAAATATGTTGAAAAAAATAAATTTAAATTTGAGAAAGTGTGAATTCAAAATCTAAAAATCTGGTGTGATGGTTGCACAGCACGCAACTTCCTCTTACCATCAGTAAGGAAAGATGTGTAGTGTGCTTGTCACAGTTGTGACTGCTTGAAATAAACTATGGTTATTTTTCAAAATTTTAATCTCATATTTGGATATTTTATACATAATAGAGAATCCTAAATAAATATAAAATTTCATAAGAATTAGAAAATTTTTTTTTAATGTGTAAAAAGTTCCAAAGGAACAAGGGGGTTCCTTTTGAATCGAAATTTACATGCAAATCCCCATATGGATTTAACATTGGCTCTATGGAAGCAAAAGCAGGAAAATGAATTTGAAAAATCTGAAATGCCACATCAGTAAAGATTAATTTCAGGAGGAGTGACTGAATATATATTGAGTAGTGAGGATATCCAAGGCAGCCAAAAGCAATAAAGAAAATTAAATTTATCTTTAGCTTTATTTCATACGTTTGTCGACGTTTCGGCCGATATTCCGGCCTTCATCAGGACAAATGCTGTTTGCCTCGAGCTCATAGAGGCTCTTGGCAACTCCTGATGAAGGCCGGAATATCGGGCGAAACGTCGACAAACGTATGAAATAAAGCCATGATCGCAATATTTTCTCTCTATATATTGCATATTTAGGTAAGAGAAAGTAAAAAATCTTTGCTTATAATTAGTAATCAACATTTTAAAAATGAAATTTGTGAATTTCTTTTTAAGGATCCCTTTCGGCATAGCTAATTTATTAGATTAGAAAACAAACTCCAAAAGTAGCTTGTTCCCTTTATTACCTGAACAATTTTAGGTGCTGTATGTTCCAGGTGTCGAAGATAAGAATGTGCTAATGAGGCCAGTTCTTGAAGCCTCTCCTGTTCAAGTACTCGAAAACAATGGCTGCCCCTTGCTACTGCGGTTTCCCATTCCAATCTGTAATCAAGGGGAAAAAATATTAAAATTAAGAATAGATCAAATATTTACATTTTTTGCTTGATATTCATATTTTGCGGTAAAAAAAAAAAACAATATAAGGTTTATGCAACAAAAGACCACAAAATTTATTTTAAAAAAAAGATGCATCCTAAAAAGAGATATGCAACAACAAATTAAATTTTTTGAATTATTTTCCTCCTCCTAAATATTAGACCTATTTCTTTTTGAAAATTTTTTAATCAAATTTCGATTATAATAGAAAATTTTTTTCATTTTGGCAAAAAGTGAGGGCTATAAAAAAGTGCGCACCTAGGTCACAAAAAATTAGAGGGAACACTGGTCAGTAGCTGCCAGGGGCCCTTCTAAAAGTGTGATGAACCTCGCGGGCCACAAAAATGTTCAAGGTGGACCGTATGAGGCCCGCGGGTTGCCCTCCTCTCAGGTTTAAGTCAATGCCGAACAAAAGATCTTTATTGTTATTTTTTTTTAAATAGTCACCTCCCTTAGAATATTATTTTATTTAAGCTTGTAAAATATTCTGAATATGGGGACATTTAGTGACATATAATGATAAAACTGAAAGTTACCATCTATTGCAATAGTATTGAGAATAAAGCCCGGCAGTTAGGCAGCCCAAATGGTACACGTTCACTAATATATAAAAAAGATAAATTTTTATGGTAATAAAGGCCGATCGCCCTATTGCCTGCTTTGAAAAAGATATTTCTTAGACAGACCAGCTGCCATTTAGGCTGCCTAACTTCCGGGCTTTATTCTCAATACTATTGCAATAGATGGTAGGTACATTTCTATAAAAGCTTTCTTTAACTGATCTTCTCTTTTTGAAAATGAATAATTATATGTTTACAAAAACTAATAAAAAATTCCAGGTCAAAACCTTGACTTGAACTCTGTTCCTCAGTAAACCAGAATAGTAAAAACAGGTATTTAGACATTAAGAGATAATAAATTTTTAAAATTAGGTAGAAATACTATAATTTCACATATTTAATTTATCCATTTTATTAAAAAAGAGGAATAAATGTAAGGTAATAATTAATTTAGTGGAGAAAGGGAGAGAGAAAGAGAGGAAGCCCACCTAGCTCGCTCTGCTCGCACGCAGAAGGTGTAATATTCGAGGTCAGCTCTTCGTACAGCCTCCTCCGCTTTTCGGCGTTTCGCCTCCAACTGAAATCAAAAACCAACCATTTGCCAATTGGTAAATAAAAAAAAATACAACCTTGTAAACTTCACCTAAATAATAATATATTATTATCCAAACTAATTATAAATATTCTCGCTGTTGTTTATTTTTCTTTCTTAACATTTTGAAATTTTACTCCGAATCGCGGTTAGTCTGGTCTGATTATATGTATACGTATGTCTGGTAGCGCGTATAAATGGTAGCGCTCCTGCCTTGTATACCAAGGGTCGAGGGTTCGGATCCCAGGCAGTCCGATGAATTTAATTAAGCCATTTGGAATCCAAAAAAAAAAATCCAAAATAAAAAATCTAGTAATTTTTAAAAAACTTAAAATCAAATTCTAGCCTTTATCCTTGAATTAAACAAAAAGTTATATTGTGAATGAGGATATCTTAAAAATACTTACATGTTAGATAATGGTGTTTTATAATTAAGAATTATTTTTATTGGAAGTGTACATTACTAATGCATTAACGAATTTCATTCTATTTTTTTTTTGTATAAAGTTTAACCTTCCGTTAGTTCCATCCAGGGCCGGAACTACGAGATTTTTTAGGAGGGGGGGCAAAATTTAATTTGCCGCCTCCTCCTTAAAATTTTCTATACAAAATTTATTTCATTTTACCTTTTTTTAGTAAATCTTTCTTTAATTGCCGCCCCCCTGATATCTGCCGCCCGGGGCACAAGCACTCACTGCCCCCCCCTAGATCCGGCCCTGGTTCCATCTAAAAACTCTTCCCTAAGTTGTGGCGCATATGTATCTAACAGATACATGGATGGCTATTTTTAGGACTATAAAAATTAAAAAAATTTTAAATTTGCTCTAATTAAACCATTTTAATGTACTAAACAAGGAATCCTAGAAACTAGATTTTTAAATTATATTACGATTATAGGAAAATATTTATTTCTAAACAACATAATCTTCACAAATATTTTTGCTGTGTTTAAGACCCAATATTTTTTAACATTTTATGCAAGAATGTTTTGTGAGGAGAGATTTTTTTGATTGTAAATAGCTCGTTCTACACCTTGTTTTTTTTATTTAAATTTTCATTGTCAGGAGACTCAAGGACCATGTCAATTTCAGGTGTTTTTTTACAAAACTTGACAGAAAGGTCGCAGGTATCTATATGATACAACTCGTTATTATTTCAGAAGTATTTTCTTGTACAAACCCAATTGATGCAGAGTCAAAGAATCTCTTGAACAAGGAGGATATAATGAGCCGGTGGGTATTGTGGGATTTTAAACTAGAGTGCCGTGAAATACAAATTCTCCATGTATCTTCCAGATGCGACTAACGGAAGGTTAAAGATAATGGAAAACAAAATAATGATAGAATGCTAATTTTAAATAACATAAATAAGTTACCTTGGCCAGGTCCTTATCGTTGGAGGTGCCATTGCTGTGAGAATGTAAATGTGCATTTGTATTATTGTTACTTCCAAAGGAATTCTGTTGTAATAATTGCTTGGCGTGATGCTCCCTTGCAGGGTGTCGCACTGTATCCTGAAGTCTTTCATTGTCTCTGGATGCCGAATGCGATTGTCGTTTCGCTTTAGCCTCTGCTTGTCTCCATTCGCAAAGTCCTCGCCAGGATTTGTCCGCTGCCTGGTCGGCCGCTTTACGAGCTCCATGTTGCGCCTAAAAACAGTTATTAATAATATAAGATTGCGTGAAATGAAAAAACAAAAGTGATTGAAAAAAATTTGGATTTCATATTAACTTAGGCGCTAGGCTGGATGTTTAGATATTGTTATAGTAGTAAAATAAGATGGGGTGGTTTAAGATATTGTTATATTGATTTTTTTGAAATTATATTAAATCAAATTAATGTTCTGAATTTCGTTTATTATTTTGAAGCTTTCTTAGGTCAAACAGAATGAGTGGCAAAATATAAATAAAGGAAGATATTATATGCTTTTTCTCCTCTTTATAATACATTTATGAAAGAAACGGAGAGGAAAGCAAGGAGTTATCAGGGACATCATTTCAATATGATTTTGAGTGAAGGGAACAAATGAGTTTCTAAAAACAAACTTTCTTCTAAACCTCCAAATAAAGCTCAGATTTATATAAAATGGATAATTTCAGAAAATAAGCAACAGTCAATATTATTTTATTAAAATTCCCTTCACAGCTGACATTGCGGCTAATTTGGTGAATGCTTTCTTTCTTTTGTTTTTAATATTTTTTGCAAATGTATGCATTTCAGAGGATAACCTAGACCAGTGATCAAAATGTCAATCAAAATTTTAATAAAATAAAAATATTGGCTTCATAACTTGCTTATTTTTATACACACAAATGTAAATCAACAGCCACGTACTTCATTTTTATAAAATTTTTGCTTAACTGGGAATATAATGAGAAAAATTGGTTATACCCACTTAATTTTTGAAGAAGTGATTAGAATAGTAGCCTATATTTAGAATAACTGTTTGTATTCATAAGACGTTCGTATGTTTGGAGGTATAATTTTAAAAATTATTAGTTTATTATTATCGTTTTAACCAAAATAAATTCGCATTGTAGGCCTATAAGCATAATATCTTTTGAGGATGAAAATTTCAAAATGATGTTTTGAAGTTAGCCACAAAAGGCTTTATCAACTCCATTATTATTAATACGTAGTTTAAAGTTTGAAATTAATTAAAGTGAATTGATTACCAATTAATTTATAAAAATAGGAATGGGGTTTAAATGGCCTCAGATGACGTAAAACCGCAAAAAAACTTTTAAAAATATATTTTTTAAAGTTGTTTATAAACAACTAAAGTGAATTTAACAAAATTGAATCTAATTGATGCCTTCACAATAATCACAATTAGTGTTATTGTTCAAATGTTAAAACACAAGATAATTTTCAAAGTTATCATCTAAAAAAAGAAATAAAGTTGAAGTGAAATTGTTTTGTAGAAAACTGTCCTCTCAGGTAATTGAACGAAAGATTATTCAATGTGAAATAAACATTTTTTTTTTCACTCTGTGCATGCGTCATATATTAATAATAATAATAATAATGCTTCAATTGTATGTATGAAATGACTAGATAGTTTCATTGTTATGTTTTCTCCTACTGTCAATAGATATATTTTTAAAATTTCAAAGTAAAAAGTTTTTTATTTATATTATATCAAATGTTTCCAGTTCCTGTTTAAAATATCCAAGACATTTGAATTGATACTATACATGGAAATGAAGTAAGTGTTAATTATGAAAAGTCATTAATAGGAGGATATTGTTAATTAGGACCTGTAGAATATAAATTAAATTATAATAATACTTTATGAACTTTCTAAGTTTTTTTTTTATAAACTTTAATAGCTTAGTAAAAAATAAGTAATTTGGTAAATTATAAAGGAGAGGAGAATAGAGAGATAGAGAGGGAAAAGAAAGTTTAGATTTTCTCTAAAAGATCGGGAGAATTAAAATGTTAAACCCTTTTGAAGTTAATATAATAAAAAAATATTTATTATTCCCCAGTATAAATCAGTAGAGTATTTAGAAAGATTGGGAGCAATTGATTTCCGATGCCCATGAATTCGTTTTTTTTATTAATGTTTTTTCTAACAAGTCCGATATTTGGTAATCATACTTATGTCCTATTAGGCTAATAGGACGTAAAATCTTCCTGAGTATGCCCCTTAGCTCTCATGGCTAATAATTTGCTTCTTCACCCCTCCAAAATGTTAAATTAAAGTCCCTGAAATTGATTTTTTGAAACAAACAAATAATGGAAAATTAATTATAATAGTCTACATGCTCCTCTTTCTCAAATAAAGAAATCTCTGTTTGACTGAACATGTTTTTTTTATTACTATAATTAAGACGAGAAAAAGCAAGAGTTGCATGTATATCTAAATGGAACAGAACACTTCAACTTATAAATTATAATCAAAATTAAAGCTTATTTATCTAATTTGTTATTAAAATGAGAACATATGTTAAAGTTTATAAAGAAAATATCAAGCATTATAAGTTTTTTCCCACAAAAATTATAATATTTTTAAAACCATTATTGCCAGTTGCTCTCCAGTTTACAGAAGGAACCAGGTTTTGCGACAGGTGGAATACATTTAAATTAGAAAATATTAGCTAGTTAGAAGCTTAGCTGTTCGAAATTAGATAGAAGAAGGCCTTTTCTATTATTCTTTTAGGGGTGTCTGACTAGGATTTCGTGGGACAAAGTCGGTTTAAAGGGAAATCAACCTGTATGTGGTATTTTACGAATCTCTTTCTGGTATATAAGCCTATTTGTTTTCGGTTAGAATTCAAAATCCTTCAAAAACTTTTTGGTAATTTGACTCTCCTTTGTTTTTTCTTTTTATTTCCCCTCTTCATAAAAACATAGTAAATAGAGTTTTTTCATCATTCATTAATCTCAGAGCATAGGGAAAACTTTCGTCTAGTTTCTCTAATTTTATTCCCTATAAATGGCTATTCATAGTTGATTTTCTCTTATTTTTACTAATATCAAATTCAAATGGGATATCTAGGATTAAATTAAACAATTTAATCGTTGTTGTTATTGCGTGATGGATAAATCGGGTCCAAATTTACACTTTCTAAAGTGCCTTAGGTAAAGATCCAGTTATTATCCCCACTTTTTATTTTTAATTTTGAAATATGATAACAAAAAAAGTGACTTGCGAATTGAAATTATTATTTTTTTTTTTTTTTTAGAATAAATAGAATAATAATTAAGATGCAGCTGTGGTGGTCTTCCTAATGACTTTCTTCTCCTCATATACTGGATCCAATTTCATAACTTTTTTTGAAATTTTATCCATATAAAAGTGAATTATTAAAAAGCTAACGTATTCCCAACTAAGGCTTATAAAGATAACTGAACCAAAGTCCATTAGCCTAGTAGCCTTTGTCCAGTTATCTTGTGGGCCTCAATTGTGTAGACCTACCTTACAAATTATGGTATGCTCATCATTTTCATATTCAGACAGTAGGGTAGGCAAAATTTTTGTTTAATGTAAGTGGTAACGTGCTCAACATCAGAAATCAAAATCATTTAGTTTTTTTTTTTGCAATTTCCTTTAGGACAACGCCCCCAGAGCCCCTCCAGATACGGAAAAGATATTATGAAGAAAGTTTATCAATTTCAAAATAGAAATTTGTTGCTTCTCTATTATTATAAGACAAAAGAAAAAATGCAAAAAAAAAGATGTTGTAAATTACAAAAAAGTATCCTTGACTAATATTGAAAATGTAAAAAAATAGCATAAGGAAAATGGCTATATCGTCGTAGCAATTAAAATAAAAATTAATAACATGAAAAATATAAGACGCATTAAATGGGTTTGAAAATCGAGAATAATGGGGACATTGGCGTACCCAGCTCAAAACGGAAGGTGGCGGGGGGGGCAACTTTTCTAATATCCATTTTATTATTTTATTAAATGCCACAACCTAACTGGTGATGGGAGATGTCGTGACTCGTACTTTTTAGTTTTTATCTTCTCGCATATGGCGAGCTCGGTTTTTTTATTTATATTTTTTATTTATTTTTTTCACGTTTGAAAGGGGGGCAGCTGTCTCTTCTTGCCCACTCCTGGATACGCCCATGAATGGGAAGAGAAATATATCCCTTGAGAAACAAAAACTCGGGGAGCGGGAGCAGCCAGAATTTTCCGAAGTTCCTTAATATATGCAAATTTTTTTGTAAACTAAATATCCCAATCACCGAAATTTCGCAATACATTTAGTTAGGGGACCTAAATGGAGTAATACAGGATAATTTAAAAGAATTTGTATATTTTTGTCTATATCATAAAATTATATAATATTAAAAATTTAAAAGCGATATTTTCGATTTTCGCCCGTTTTTTAGTATTAATCATAGGTACGCATAATAAAAACCTGCTGGGCCTAACAACCTGTTGTTTATTTTCTCTCTCTCTCTCTCTCTCCCTCTCTCTCACCTGAATTGCATAAGAGCAAGGTTGCCGGTTCTATTCAACGATCAATCTATTATATATTAAACACGTATGTGCAAAGAGCTCTGACTCACCTCTCTTTGCGATCTTCGATGACATCTACAATGTCAGTGTCAAAGGTTTGGCATTCGAGCTAAGAGAATAAAATATCGTGTTACTCCTAAGCGAAAATGATAAATGCATTCATTAAACTTTCTCAGAAATATCAATATATAATTATTTATTTTCAATAAAACTTGATATTGTATAATATTTTCGTAAGTTGAGTGTGCCGGTACGGTACTTATAAAAAGACCCGCGTTCCAAAATATTATATTTTTACGGTCTTGATAGAATTATGTTCGAAGAGTCAGTCAAAATAATTGTTGAATATAAAATTTTTTTGTGAGAGTTTATGTTTGGTTGGGTCATTTCAAATTTTTCTTGTGGAGGGAGGAGGGCAAACTTTTTTGTCATCAAATTTACTTACAAATTTGGCCAAAAGATATTTAATTTTTTTTCAGTTTATTAATATATACCCGTAGATATATTTTGAAATATTTTATTTAAGAATAATATAAATTTTAAAAAAGATCAGAGCCCTTGAGGGCGGGGAGGGAGGTGCCCCTGCACCCCCTCAAATGACGCCTCTGGATTGGGTATATTTGCTCCCCTGTATTTTTTCCATTCCCGCCTTACTAGAATGTGTATGGGGTTGCAGCTCTAGAAGGCGTTTTTGTGCTCTAGGTTTTTTTTTTTTTTTTTAATCACTCACACTTTTTTCCCAATCACACTCACATTCACACAGTCTTTTCGGCAACTTAGGCCATATAAGACTTTATCGTGCTCTAGGTTAAAAGTAGTCCTTTCGTCGCAAAAGAGGAAAGTTCTGGTTCGAGTCCAAGAGCGCAAAAATATGCACAATCAAACCCAAATTCCAAGTATCAATATGAACTTTGAAAAGAGACGGTCATTTAGCAATAATTCGAAGTGAGAGATTATAGAAAAAAAAAATATTTTTTGAAATAATCTTCAATACAAAATGATTAAAATTTTTAATTAATACAACGACAATTGTTGTTGTTATTGTTATTTTTAATTATTTTAATACAGCTCTTTCGGGAAGGACTAAAGTATCGAATTACTCTAATCCTCATATCCTTCATTTACTCTTTGCCGAGTTAAGGTTGAAAATCGGATAATCTTAGCCCTAGTTGTTATATGTCATCAATAGGATTTGAAAGGCTTGTACAGTGAGCGCCACAAGTGCCTGATGTGCTCGAGCCTTGAGCTTAGTCAACCAAAGTAATATTTTTAAAATAAATAATATTAATATTTTTATTACAATAAAATAAATAATCTTATTTTAATGCAACTAAAAAGAAAAAACACCGACTAAGCATTTCGGTTGCCTAAGGTTTCACTTTGTGAAGTCGACTGTACCAGATTGATTTCTTTTGTGACAGGGAATCAGATATAGCATCTAAATTATTACAATACAAAGGGGACCAGTTTTTATTAATTTCTCATTCTAACCTGCATGAGATTCCGGAGTGGCTTGACGAGGTCTTCACTTAGAGCCGCTGCTAAAGTCCGATGTGCCTCCCCTGACGTTCCATTTGCGTAGCAGCTCGGAGCCAGACTGCAGTGGCTGTATGACAGGCCCCCAATCCATTTCCGTTGCCTCCTGAACTGCCTGAATTGGCCGCAGAGGCTGCTGATGCTGCGTTTGAGGCACGGGCCAATTTTGCTGCGAGTTTCGTTAAAGCCTGTAATAAAAAATAAATATTAAAAAAAATATTTCAAAATTTCGATTCTACAGTATAAAATGGCTGAATTAATAAGTAGAAGGATGAATAAAAAGGCTAAGCAGCTATTATTATTTCGTTATTGCATTCAAACCCACAGCGTGGTTTCGGTCGACTATGCGTCTATCTTCATGGCTAGGGCTTAGTCAATAGAAACCCCTCTTATGTTCTTTGATAGACATTTATATAAAATTTACAATCTATCACAATTACATTCAGCGCCCTGTCCAAGTCCAATAAATGTCTATAAAAGAACTGAACCCTAGCCATGAAGATGGTGGCATAATAGACCGAAACGTCGCTGTGGGTTTCGGTAAAGAAAGTTGTGAGCGTGCTGTCACACCAGATTTTTTGTGTCGAGATATATTTAGTTGCTCTTAGCACATTAGTTCCAAACTCGATGATTCATAGATGGCGCTGAGCTAAGAATGCTTCCGCATCAGTAAAGTGTACTTCAAACGATTTCCACGAAAAATTTCACTGATATACTTTAAAGAGCGTCTAAAAAAATAGTTCATTTATAAATTTTAAACAAAATAGTTGCAGCGAATTTTGAGAAAATTGCAAAAAACTGAAAAATTAGATCAGTAGAAGTGTAACTTCAAATTGATTTCCAATTTTCGAAAAATTTCATTGATATGCTTTTTAAATAGTATCTAAAAATAGTTCATTTGATGAATTTTAAACAGTAATCGTTGCAGCGAATTTTGAGAAAATCGTAAAAAACTGAAAAAGTACATCAATAATATTAATACTTTAAAACGATTTCAACGA